>RJWJ010002927.1:0-92912 GCA_004363605.1 Indri indri
CAGCAACCTCAAACTCCTGGGCTCGAGCATTCCTACTGTCTCAGCCTCCCGAGTAGCTGGGACTACAGGCATGCGCCACCATGCCCGGCTAATTTTTTTCTATATATATATTTTTAGCTGTCCAGTTAATTTCTTTGTATTTTTGGTAGAGACGGGGTCTCACTCTTGCTCAGGCTGGTCTCGAACTCCTGAGCTCAGAACGATCCGCCCGCTGTGGCCTCCCAGAGTGCTAGGATTACAGGCGTGAGCCACCGCGCCCGGCCGAGTAACAACTTTTTTGGTATAAGTAATATCTCCAATATTTAAGACACAGAATTTTAGGAGACCCCCTCAAATACTTGTCTGCTAGATGAGCAGATTTCAAGATCTTTTTTGAGCAACAGTTTGGTGTTGTCACTGTGGTCCCTGTCCTGTGCAGAAGTGCTGTTTATCTGGGGTTGAATACAAATTGGGATTCTTAAATTTCATTACCCAGGGGTGGCACTTGGTAGTCTCCTCAGAGAACCAATTTCTTCTTTGATTGATTGCTGTCCCATACCGGAAAGGAATGTGTCTCCGTCATCTAGCGTTTGAAAGAGATCATCTAAGGAGCCCATTACAGTATGTGTCTCTGGGTCCTGTTGCTTTATTTGGGTAGATGATCAGAGAGCAAGGCTCTTGGACAATGTCAGCTCATTTCCCCATGGAAACGCCTTCCCTGAATGGAGGTTATATCCTCAGCTTTTACTGGGGCTTCGGATGAAGAATGGGCCATTCGAAGACCACCTGGCATCTTCTTACAGGATTTGAGCTGGAGATCGTCTGATATGTTATTCAACATAAGGACTTAGGTTTCTCCTAAAATTGAACACCAGGGAAATATTTAATTCTCTTGAAAACTCTGCATGCTTCTTTTAGGGGTTTGAAAGCTTAGAGGCAACGTGCGGTTGTGTAAAAATCACGTTTGGGAGCCTGATGGTTTCAATCCTGGGTTTCAATCCAGACTCAACTGCTTATCGAGTGAACTGGGGAAGTTCAGTTACCCTTAATCAGCCCCTGTGAGCTCATCTCAAAATAGGAATAATTATTCTTGTGTAGAGCTGTTGTGTGGATTAGAACACTTTGATGTAAAGTACCAAATATGTTGTTGGTCCGAAACAAATGGGAGTTGTTATTAGAAAATTCACTGTGCCAGAACATTCAAAGCTGGAATTAGTGTTCCAGTGCAGTGACTACTCTAATCCAGCTTTCCAGCACAATGTTCTTTTTTCTTCTCATGATTTCTGATGGCACTTCTCATTTTTATTTCAATGATCGCATTCTCTGTGTCTTAGTATTCTCGACTGCTTCAAATCTTCTTTGGGAGACAGGTGAGGAATAAACAATGTAAGCAACAAATCCCCGTTAACTTGTGCCGTTCTTATTTCCTCAGCACCAACTCCCAGGTTCTCCACATCTGCTGCCCGAGTGTCCGTGTGTGGGTGACTGTCGGAGAAACGGCTGTGTCTGTGTTGAGAGGGGGGCTGTTATGTGCTTTGTTTGTGTTATTTCCTCTTCTTCTGACCTCTGATGAGCATCCCCAAATTCAGGAAACAGCCACGGAATTCTGGGTCTGTTGCCTGTACCTGCTGCGGCTGGTGGCAAAACGGGCTGCAGAAGGCTGTGGTCAGGTGGGTCTGGGGCCAGACTTCCTGCCACACTGAGGGAGAACCTGCTGCCCACTCCGTGCTGGGCCATGTTACCTCTGACACAGGCCAGTGCCCTGGCCCCCTAGTCCAAAGGACTTTGTGACTTGCTTGGGATTCCCCCTCGTTTGAAGGCAGGGACAGAGTCCTCCTCAATGCCGTGTTCCCTGTGAATCATTCTGCCCACAGCCGGCTCTGTTCTCTCCTTGCCCTGACGCTCTTATGCCCTGCAAGCTGTGTCTTTGTTTAGCTGAGAGAACCAACTTCCCTGAGGAGCAGCTAGGATCAAGTGGTCTTCCCAGCTGGTGGCAGGAGCGGGAACTGGGAACAGACTCTCCTGCGCAGCCAGCTCCCGCCACAGCTGCACAGGGCGCCCTGTTTTGCATGTGGTTATTGAACTTCGATTCGGTGACTCATGCTGAGGCGCAAACTTCAAGTCCGCCTCCCTGGTTTGAATGCTTTCTTCCTTTCCTTTTTTTTTTAAAAAAAACTCAAAGCATAACTACCTTTGCAGCTGAATGTGACTCGTGACTCCGGAGTGCAGGAAGCGAGCATTGGTATGAAGTGGCTCCTAGCGGCAGTGTGGCACAGGCCAGCCGCTTTCCCCTGACTCCGGTGGCAGCTGGAGGCCTGGCTTCTCGGACAGGAGAACGTTGGTGCGAAGGCCGGCCAAGTGTCCATTTTGAAGACCGGAGGGACACACCCTGCTGGTGAGTGCATGTCCCCTGGCCAAACCTCAGGGTGGTCAATACCGTGCAGACGTCAGTCCAGGGGGTGGGAGCAGAGAGCCAGACCCCTGGGGCAGGAGGAGGGTGGGTTAGAGAGCCGTCTTCATCCTCAGGTGAGTATTATCCTGGACAATCTGATTCTCACACCCTAAATGATTTTAAGTGCTCGAATAAAAAAATAAGTACATTTAATTTGTTAGGCGAAATCCTTGCTCATTTTAGTAAAATTGTATGCAATTTCCAGATAGCTTTTGAGGGGGAAAGATTAAGCATAGGAAGCTCTTCAGTTTAAGTAAAACCTCTGTGGCCTTTGAAGATATTTTAATGTTAAGAAGGCAGAAGGAATAGAACTCTTAGGCACATTTTAACCTTGTCTCCATGTTCATGAAAGCATCTTCTAGACTAGGTAGTGATTTGTGGGTGTCTAATCTCCTGACTAAATACAGATCAAAAACTTTTGGCAGCATCTCTTACAAAGGACGGCTCTTTGGCTTGGAGAAGGGCACTGAGGAAATTGAACTGTTTTAATCTGACTTCAGTGAAGACAATTCTGGCTAATTCCCTGCAGCCATTAGAAACCTCAGCTGTGCTCCCCAAGAGTATGAACTCCTCTCCAAGGCCAGGTGATGCCAACCCTGGAGAGCCAATACTTGGCAGGTGAAGAGGTTGGGATGTGGACTACAGTGGAGCTGCTCTGGGATGTGGATCAGGGCTTAAATGCTGCGCGTACACCACTAAATAACCCACAGCAGCACAGAAGAGCAGGGGACTAGCCAGGCTAGTCCAACCCACGTTCATAGCAGCATTATTCACAGAAGTGAGAGGCAGGAACAGCCCAAGTTGAGGGATGAAAGGATAAACAAGGTGTGGTGTACACATATGAAGGAATGTTACTCAGCCCTTAAAAGGAAGGAAACCTTGACACCTACTACAAACATGGATAAAACTTAAGGACATCACGCTAAGTAAAAGCCAGTGACGAAAGGACAGATGCTCTGTGATTCCACTCATTCGGGGTACTGTCTATCAAGTTCGTAGAGACAAAGTAGAATGGTTGGTGCCAGGGGCTGGGGAAGAGGAAATGGGGAGTTACTGTTTAATGGGTACAGAGTTTCGGTTTTGCAGGATGAAAAGAGTTCTGGAGATGGATGGTGGAGATAGTGGCACAACAATCTGAATGTACTTAATGCTACTGAACTTACCCTTAAAATGGGTAAAATGGTAAATTTTGTGTTATGTATATTTTACCGTGATTTTAAAAAATAAAAAAATAATTACAACTCCCACCCCCTCAAAAAAAAGGCAGGCAACAAAACGAGAGTCCCATGGGCTGAAGTCCTTGCCTCTCTGTGACTTCCTCAAAGTCTAACTGACAGCTCCACTGAGGGCCTCTAGAGCTGAGCTGACCCAGAGCTGTTCTGCTCGGGCTCCCAGAGCTGGGGGCAGGGCAACTTCCTCATCGCGGTGGCTGAGTTCTGGAGGCTGTAATGTCCTGGATTTCTGTGGAGCTGGCAGAGGTGACCCGGGAACGGACTTCAGGGACAGGGGCAAGGTGTTGAATGTGCTCATTTTGAGGCTGGCACCCTGCTTGGTGGTGGCCACTGGGTGGCACCCAAGCAGCCCTGGGTAGCGCCCTCTATGGTGGGAATTGCCACCCTTGAGAGTCTGGCCTTTTCCATTTGCTAGCTGTGGGATCCTGGGCATGTCACCAAAGCCTCTCTTTTCCTCAGTTTCCTCACCTGCATCATGAATGCGGTAGCTCTTTCCACCTCCCATGGACGTTGGGGTTCCACAGATAATATTCCAGGACGTGCTTTTTAACTATAAAATACTGCGCACATGGGAGCTACTGGTTCTCTGTGCATCTTATCCCGCTGCTTTTCTCCTCTTTCCGTTTCTCTGTCATTCTTCTCCTCAGGGCCTCTTCCAGTCAGAGGTTACAGACCTTTGGCCCAGGGGCCCTCACCTGGATTAGCTGATTCTAGAACTAACAGATCCGATCTGATTCTCCTGGTCCCACCTGTGAAGTTCCACCTCCCGCCCTGCCCTCCGTGCCATCTTGCCGGCCGGCTCTAACTTCCGATTCCACCTGAACACACCTCCACGCTGGCCTTGACTGCCACCGTGGGAAAGTGGTCCGTGTGACTGTCCTGAGACCTTGGGAGGCGACTGTGAAGATTTTCTAAGTGTTGGTAATCATCTGAACTGTTTGTGACTTCCAGTCAAGATTGAGGAAGAAAACTGAAATGAAGTGGTTCATACTTTCATGTCTTAAAATAGGAAGGAAAGAAACGCAGCCGGCCGCGTTGCAGCTCAGAGACCGTCGCATCGGAAGGGGAGGGCTGTGACCCGAGGCCTCAGGCTCCTGAGAATAGCACCCGCACCCCCGGTTTCTTCCTTATTTAGTTTTAAAAGGAAATGAAGTTGATTTTCAAGTCTCAAAGCGGGGAGGGAGCCTTGGCAGTAGGCGAATTCTTTCTGTCAATCTTGTGTAAAAACAGCCCTCTTGTCCCACGCACGCCCTTTCAAAAGTCCCCTCAGGAAAGGAGCCCTGGGCTGTGACTGAGGGCTCTGTGGGGCTGCCACCTGGGCAGGGTCTCGTGGCCGCTCTCCCTGCCCCGCCCCCGGTGAACAACCCTGTCTTTTCATTCTGGACATGCTTGTGTTTCTGTCACACTGGAATGCAAAATGTCAGAATGAACATGAACTCTCCTTGTAGCTGTTCCTTTGTGACCAAAGAGACACCCCCCGACCCAGTCGTATTTTACTTCTTCCATTTCTGCAACGACAAGATGCTGCCTCCGTCCTGAACGCAACTCAAAGTGGCCAGTTATTTTTGGCATCTAATGATGGTCAGTGTCTGCCATCGACTGGCTGTTGACGTTGACTCTGTACCAGTGAACCTCGTTTCCTCACCTGTATCTGCCTCGTTTTCCCCCAGGGGGACCGGGGGGCTCATGGAAGAGTCTCTACATGAGAGTGATGTGGAAATGATGAAGAAGCACATTTTACCTTCCTGTCGCCCGTCACTGTCCTTCTCTTCCCCTCTCCCTTTGGTTCCCGCCCTCTTTTCTTTCTCCCACCCCTTCACCCTTCCCTCCTCCCCCCTCCTTCCAAACTAAAGTGAGTGCTGCAGCACTCGCATGGCAGGCGGGGTGAAGGTGGCGTGTAGCAGGCTGCCAGGACAGGGAAGGCTGTGACAGTGGGGTCCCCCCTGGGGGACAGGCACTCGGGCAGAGGGAAGAGCCTGCGTAGAGGCCTTTCAGGGTCAGCCCCTGGCGTGAGGCTGGTCAGCCAGGCCGTGTGAGCGTCCTCTTCCTCTGTGGAGTTTGGAGCACAGCTGGCCCCCAGCCCCAGGGGACAACCTTCCCGAGAGGACTGGTCACGAAGCAGAGAGACGAAGGTGAGGCTGGACTAGAGGCAGGTGGCCGAGAGCCTGGAGGGTGGATCAGGCCCGACTGTGTGACTTGGCCCTTGTCCGACCTGGGAAAGCCGGGCCTGCCTGCCCTGCACGGAGCTGTGAGGCCCCGGCCTTGCCCGGCCCTTCACGGGAAGATAAGCCGTTCCTCACCTGCATTTTGAAAGCACATTTTTCTAATCAAAAGTATTGTGCTTATCTTCATGATTTATGGCTTGCCTGTTGTTTACATTTTTTGGTCTGTTTTCCTGAGTAGATCGTGAATGAGTTGAAATTGGATTGCATATTATTTTGTTTTTATAGAGCTGGGGCCTGGCACAGTGCTGGTGCCAAGTAGGTGAGCAGTAAATGTTTGTCACACGAGGGAGTGGATGAGCTGGGCGGTGGTGATGTGAGTGAGGTGCTTCTAGAAAATACCCAGGAAATAGATTATTGACCAATTGGATGTAGGAGTGAGGGAAAGAGAGAGTCAGAGGTGACATTGAGACTTCTTCTCTGGGCCTTTGGGGAGATGCCATTCAATGAGACGGGGAACCCATGGAAAAAATATTTGAGGAAGGAACATAACTCCAGCTTTGGACATTTATTTTAAAAAATCTATTAAACTCCTCAGACATACTGGGCCCCATGCCAGGTGCCGGTGATTCTGAAGCAGCAGGTCAGAATACTTGAGGCATTCAGTCTCCAGGTAAATGACAATTCGATGTGTTGTAACAGAGGTGTGAACAGAGTGCCGTGGTAGATGACTAATCTGCTCGTTCTGTCTGTAGGGTCAGTGATGGCTGCTCCGAGTGACATTTGAGCTGAATCTTACAGTTTGCCAAGCCAAAAAGGGCATTCCAAGCAGAGAGGAAAGCATATGCGGAAGTGCAGTGCTGAGCTGGGTGCAGCGGCTCATGCCCGTAGTCCCAGCTGTTTGGGAGGCTGAGATGGGAGGAGGGCTTGAGGTCAAGGGTTTGAGACCATGTGTATGGCTCTGTGTATGGCCTATAGACATACCACCATTCTTCTAGGGCCACAGTGCAGAAAGCCCGGTGTCTTCCCTCCCTCAATCTGACCCTCTCAAGTCCATCTCCCCTGCCCCACCCACCCTTCCATCCTGCTGTCTTCATGACTGATGACTGCCACGGACTCCTAAGGGTCTCCTTCCTTAAGCCCATCTGGCTTGCAGCCAGTACTGTATTTATAAAACAAGTCTGACCATGTCACTCCCCTGCTGAGAAATATCCTCTGACCGCCCCCATCTATGTTACCGTCCACCACTGGCCTGCCTGACCCTTTCTCTAGAGCTAAGCTGAACTTCTCCTTGCTCTCTAAGCATTCCAGAATGTTCTCATCACTGTGCTGCTGCTTCTTTTTGTTGTTTTTGCTTTTGTTTTTGTTTTGAGATAAGGTCTCACTCTGTTGCCCAGGCTGTGGTGCAGTGGCGTGATCATAGCTCACTGCCGCCTCAAGTTCCTGGGCTCAAGTGATCTTCCCATCTCAGCCTCCAGAGTATCTAAGACTACAGGCATGGGCCACCACACCTAGCTAATTTTTTTATTTTTCGTAAAGACACGGTCTCTTGTTGCCCAGGCTGGTCTCGGACTCCTGAGCTCAAGCGATCCTCCCACCTTGGCCTCCCAGAGTACTAGGATTACAGGCATGAGCCACCAAGCCTGGCCACATTTTTGCAAATCTCTTTAATGTCTGGATTAATAGAAAACAGCTGGATTCTCATATCTGCTTCTGTATTCTGTATTCAAATTGTTGCAATATCACACAGCATGTAGTCTCTAGAATATTCCATCGTACACTCCTGAGAGGATGAGGGTGAAATAAACAAATTACATCTTAGCATTATTATGAAAATAGTTTTTACCTCACAGACTCTCTGAAAAAGTCCTGGGGTCCCCCGAGGGTCCCTGGACTACACTTTGAGAACCACTGAAGTAGACACTTAGCAAATATCTGCTGAGTGACAGCATTCTGAGTTCCCATAGCACCTTATTTAAATAGCATGCCTGGCATTTATCTCACAGATTTATAACAGCGTATGTTTGGTGCTCAGTAGGAGGTCTGAGCCAGACATGCTGCTGTGTGGCCCACTGGACTGTAAGGGCTGCTGGAGGGTCTGGGCAGGACCCCAACACTGAAGGAGAGAACAGAGAGCTGGAAAGACTCAGGAGGAGAAGCAGGCCAAGTTACACAATCTAAGGGAGCGCAGAGTTTCAAGAAGGGGACAGTCCGTAATTTTTTGATTTAAAATAGTAAGTCAGGGAGTGGTCCCCAGTGTCCAAAGTGGCAGAGAGTTTTTATGAGGCCAGGACTGTGAAGATGCTGTAAGATTTGGCAGTGAGCAGGGGACTGGTGACCTTGGGGGCAGTTTCGGTATTTCAGCAGTGGTGCTGGCCGTCAGTGGCCAGGGCAGAGTGGGAGGTGAACAGGTGGGGACTGTGACAGAAACCTCTCTGTCTAGGAGGTTGGCTGTGAAATGCCCTTTGCCTGCCAGGCTGCCATTGTTAGGTTTGCTCTGGCTTCTCCGCTTCAGGGAGAGGCCCGCGGAGGATGCAAAGGAGTCAAGTAGGAGACTAAGGACTGGAGGTAGAAAGCAAGGTAGATGCGCAAGAATGTTCACCGAGCATGATTTGTAACAGCAGAAAACGGAAGACGAATTTCCATCGTTTGACATATGGTTAAAGGCTGGAGAACACCACTCATTCATCCATTCATTCATCGGTCAACACATGTAACGAGATTCAGCTGTACTAGGCACTGTCCTAAACGGTGGGGACACAGTGAGCAGCAGAGCAGGTAAACTGGCATGGAAAGGTTTCCAAAATGCATTTTTAATAAGAAAAGCAAGTTGCTGAGCAATACATATAGTATGACACAATTTCTGTAAAAACAAAACAACCCTAAAACATTTGTGCGCATTAGACATGCCAGTCAATGTGTAGAGAAAGTGCTGGAGAGATGCAAGCAAACAGCAGAGAAGGCAAAGGGGTTCCGGGTATGCACGAAGAGATGCTGTATCTTTTTATTCTTTATGCTTCTGCCTTGTTTGAATTTTTCATTCACAGTAAATGATTATATCTGTATTTTTAAATGGTTTGTGAAAGATGTAGGTCTTTGTGGGTAGAAAAGAGAGAGGGACCCAGTCTGTCCATAGTGTTCCTGTTGGTTTGGTCTTATTCTTCCTTTTGAAAATGTCTGTCCGGCTGCAGTGCCCTTCCCGGGCCGCCCCACAGGTGCAGGCCAAGCAGTGATGCCGGATGGGAAGGCTCGAATTCGGGATAGCACCTTCTGTTGCAGAGGTTCAGTGGGTCTGAGTTAATTGCTGGGGAAGGCTGTGCAGTGCACAGAGCTGAATTTGGGTGGGAGCATTGCCTTTCTGGGAGTAGAATTCACCAGGGCCTCTGTTAGTCAGCTAGGGCTGCCCGAACGGAGCACTGTGGCCTGGGAGCTTAAACAAGGGGGCTCATTGTCTCACAGTTCTGCAGGCTGGAAGTCTGGGGTCAAGGTGTCTGCAGGGTGTCTCCGTGCATCTTCACGTGGTGGTCCCTCTGTGTGTGCCTGTGTCCAAATTTCCTCTTCTTATAAGGACACCAGTCATTGGATTAGGGCCCACCTGCCCTAGTGACCTCATTTTAAAGGTCCTGTCTCCAAATACAGCCACCCTGGGAGGTACCGGGTGGGGAGTAAGGGCTTCAACACGGGAATTTTGGGAGGACACCAGTCAGCCCATGACCGAGCCTCAGAAACCTTTCTTTGGCCTGTCCCGAGTGCTGGGTGCCAGGCCATGTGGCCGGTGTCCCTCAGAAAGAGCAGTGGTAAAAGCAGCATGGTTGCATCTTCGGCTCCCCAGCCACACCGAGCGACTGAAAATTCACCCGGGGACGGGGGACTGGGGACCTCTGGGGATGGGCTCGGCATGATTTCCTGGTAGATAAGGCCGGGAGGGAGGGAACGCGCGCTCAGCTCGCCTCCCCGCGGCCGGCGGCTGCAAGCCCCTGACGGCGCCCTCTCTCCGCAGCTCATGCCCGCGGCGCTCGGCCGGCACGGAGCCCGGGGCAGGACCCTCGCCGGCCGGCGGGCCCAGCATGGAGCGGCCGAGCAAGATGGACTTCTTCCAGAAGCTGGGCTACGGCCGCGAGGACGTGCTCAGGGTGCTGGGCAAGCTGGGCGAGGGCGCCCTGGTCAACGACGTGCTGCAGGAGCTGATCCGCACCGGCAGCCGCCCCGGGGCCCCGCAGGCCCGCACCGCGCCCCAGCTCGTGCCCCGGGGCTCCTGCGGGCTCCCCGACTCCGCCGGGCGCGGCCTGGGGGCAGCCCCCGAAGAGGACTGCGGAGGCCCGGCCAGCTCCCTGCGACCCATAGTGATTGACGGCAGCAACGTGGCGATGAGGTAGCCTTCCTTGACCCTGGGCGAGGCGGGGGCCCTGCGCTCAGCTGCCCTGGGAACTGTCCCTCTTCTCTGCGGTTGGCTCCGAAGAGCTTTGGGGCCAGTGCATGGGACTTTGAATCCCTGTGCCATCTCTTAGTAGTGGTGTGGCCTTAAGCAAGTCACTTAACCCCTCTGAACCTCACTTGCTCCATCCGTATTGCTGGGATAAAACCTCCCTAGAGGGTAGTTGTGAGCATGGGACCTGTGCAAAATGCCTAGGACAGAGCCTGACACAGAGTAAGTGTTCCCCGGGTGTAGCTGTTATTACATGAACGCAGAGGAACAGCCTCCTTCTGGGGAGGGCAGTGGCAATCCGGGAGGAGTCCAGGCTCAGGTGTTGGCAGATGTGGCTCCTTGCCCGGAGTCTGTCCCTAACCAGCTGCGTGACTCTGGGAAAGCCACAGTACTCGTTTCCTCTTCTGTGAAAGGGGCCAATGGATATCTCTTCTGCTTCTCTCAAGGTTAGCAGAACCAGGTGGGAAGGTGTACTTGAATTGCGTGGGAAGACCTCGGCTGGGGTTGTGGTTCCCTTGGTAGGCTGGAGAGAGGTGTCTGTGGCCCCCCAAGCTGCAGACACAGCTATGCGAATATTTGTGTATTGGCATCTTCGTGTGTTTCAGGAATGTGAGCATCGTGCCGAGCTGTTATTCTGCCTCTCTTGGCTGCTCTCCCCTGGAACAGATCTCTGCAGCCTCCCCCGACTCCCTACTGGGCCAGGCAGGGTGTTGCTCAGACAAGTGGATCATTCCACTTGGCTTAGCTAGGAAATTGTTCACTCACAGATGTAAATACATGTGCTTCCCTTTTCAAAAGCTGAGTAACTCCCACCTGGAGGTGGGAATCCAGAAAAGCAGTTATCCACAGCACTGAATGAGTCAACAGAGCATCCGAGAGTTTCCCTGGGGATTTGGGCTCACTTTGGACTTGGCCTTGCAGGGCAGAAGTTTGGAAGGGTTCAAGCCATGGTGTCCCAGCCTCAGGGGTTGTCCCTACACACTCTTCATGATTGTGTACTGATAGCGTTTGTTAAAACCAGCTTTGTCTCCCGGGCCTTGATTATGTCAACAGGTGATGGAGCCCTCTCTTCCCCTTGGGATTTTTAGGGGTTGGTCCATGGGGACATTATCACATTCTCACCCATGTCCTGTGTAGGCACCAGATAGGTAAGCCTATGAAATCCTGCTCAATTTAAGATCTCTGGGGAGTTGAAGGGATTTTTAAGAATCCAGTAGGTTCTAAGGGTCCTACTGGGAGGGATTGTGAGAGGGGCCCTGGCCTCTGTGTGATCTGGACAAGGCACCTCTCTTTCTGGGCATTGATAGGCAGAGGGCTTTGCATGTGAGATGATATTGCTTAAATCAAAGACCTTCCCAGTCCTGAGATTATGAGTTTTGTGATTCCAAATCCCAACAGCAGAATGGCTATAGAGTGAAAAGATCGCTCCAGGGGCTACTGGAAAGTGTCAGCATTCTCTCTTTGGGGACCAGACATTTTTTAGGAATTGTCATAATAAGGTGGTGGTGGGTTTTCTTTTGATGGGCATTTCTGTTGCTGCTTGGAATTCAGATTTAAACCACGTCCTCTATTTGCACATGACCATAATGTGTCCTGGGTAAATCTGCTAGTCCCCCATCTCTGCGCTCCCCCGCCCAGCTCCTACAATTATAACCAGTTTAATCCCTTTCTATTAGTCTGTGTGGGTTACAAATGGAAACCATCACTCAGACTTATTATGAAGAGTGTCTCAGAGAATAAATGCATTCACACACTGGCTGCCTACAAAACATAGGTACCTATGTGCATTCTCTGTGTGTGTACATATGTATATGCACCCACATATCTGTCTATACACACAATTATCTGCACCCCTGCCCCTGGATCCCAATTGTTAAGAAAAAGAGACAAATTGCCCAACAACCACCTGATCATGAGACATAATTTGTCCCTTCCGAAGGCAAGTTCTGGGAGAGAGTAGGGATCCCAGGTCCTACCCATCTCCTACCTCTTCTGCAATGGTGTCTATGATGTCCTCCAATGGGAGTTTCAGCAGGACGCATGTCCCTCAGGGTCTGCCAGATCCTCAGTCATGGAAGAGATTCAAGTGGGTCCTCACCCCTTACAGGGAAAGGATGTTTGAAACCCAAAGTGGTGTCTTGTTATTATCTGTTGACCTCAAAATTCAATTAACCTCAGAAATAGGGTTTTGAAAATTCTCTTTCACTGAGGTTTTGTAGTATCACACACATTGCCATTTTCTGTTTTGTTTTTGTTTTGAGACAGGGTCTTATTGTGTCACCTGGACTAGAGTACAGTAGCATAATTATAGCTTACTGCAACCTCAAACTCCTAAGCTCAAACAATCCTCCTGCGTCAGCGTCTCGAGTAGCTGGGACTACAGGCACGAGCCACTGCATCCAGCTAATTTTTCTATTTTTTGTAGAGACAGGGTCTCGTTCTTGCTCAGGCTGGTCTCAAACTCCTGGTCCCAAACAATCCTCCCACCTTAACCTCCCAAAGTGCTAGGATTATGGGTATGAGCCACCGTGATGCACCTGGCCCGTTCTCTGTTTTTGAAAGTGATACTGCTTCATGTACTGTCTGGCCCTGGAGTGGTGGGGAGAGCTTAAAGACTTTCCTACCCTGAGCAGATGAGAAGCATGTCATCTGGTGGCAGGATCATCCTTCAGTGTGCCTGTTGCCGGCTGTGGCTGTGTCCCTTGGAGCCTGGGGTGGGCTTCTGGAAGCTCTGGGGAACAGTTTGTTTTCTTGTCTTTTCGAGCTTCTAGAGACTGCCTGCATTCCTTGGCTCATGGTCCCTCTGTCTTCAAAGCCAGCAATGGCCTGAAATGATGCCACAATGTGGCATGCATATGTGCATTTGTGTGTTTCTCTGGGGGAAGATTCATTGCTTTCAATAGATACTGAAAGGATCTATGACCCCCAAAATGTTAGGAACCATTGATGTAGAGTGAGAAGTTACAGATAATGCCGTGCTTTATGGTCAGGGATTTTTTTCCTGGGCCTCAGGAGGCACTAAGCCACATGTCCCTGTTAGCACAGAGAATGTGAGAGTGGGCCATCAGTCCTTGTATGGACCTTCTCAGTTGCACAGGATGGGACTTGATGGGCTTGGTCAAGGCCAGCACTGGTTTGAGTCAGACTCTGACCTCCACCAGCATGCTCCCTGGCCATGCCACCACAGGTAGAAGTTTCTATGGGCTTCTCTCCCCAGTGCTTCAGATGGTTTAGCCCAAGGCAGTGTGTTGTGGCTGAACCTGGAAGCCTGGCTGCTGCTCTCCAGAGGTCTGCACAGTGGGTCACTGGCCAAGTGCTTTCTGCAAGAAATGGGCTCTTTCAAGCAGGACTAACGGCGTCATCTACCATTTCCTAAAGGATATGTCAACATAAGAACTTTAAGTCAAAATGGGGAGAGCACACAACAGGGCCCGGGCAGCAGACCTTATGGCTGCCCCTGGTTGCCATAACCCACATAGGACACCTGGGAGGTCAGGGGCAGGGGACAGAATGTGGGCACCTTTAGCTCGGGGCCATCTGACTCCCTGTGATGAGAGAGAGTGCTATACCTACACTGTCCCGTATGGGAGCCACTTGCCATATGCGGCCATCCAGCACTTGAACTGTGGCTAGTGCAACCTAGGAACTGAATTCTAAATTTTATTTTTTAAAATTAATCTGAATTTAAATATGAATAGCCGCATGTGGTGAGTAGCTATTATTGGACTGTACAGCTCTCCCTTTTCAGCCTACCAGCTGCGTAGCCTCAGGAGAGTCATCTGACTTTAAAAAAAAATTTTTTTTGAGACAGGGTCTCGCTCTGTTGCCCAGGCTGGAGTGCAGGGATACAATCATAGCTCACTGCAGCCTCCAACTCCTGGGCTCAAGTGATCTTCCTGCTTTGGCCTCCCAAAGTGCTTGGATTACAGGCGTGAGCCACCAAGTCCAGCTCATCTGACTTTTTTGAGCCCTGTTTACACAATTTAGAGGTTGGACTAAATAACCTTAAATAGCTTTTTTATCTCTACCATGCTAAGATTCAAGGTGGTTATTTTTATTTTTTATTTTTTTTTGAGACAGAGTCTCACTCTGTCACCCAAGCTAGAGTGCAGTGGTATGATCACAGCTCATGGCAACCTCAAACTCCTGGGCTCAAGCAATCCTCCTGCCTCAGTCTCCTGAGTAGTGGGGACTATAGGCATATGCCATGACGCCTGGCTAATTTTTCTATTTTTTGTAGAGACAGGGTCTCCCTCTTGCTCAGGCTGGTCTTGAACTCCTGACCTCAAGTGATCCTCCTGCCTCGGCCTCCCAAAATGCTAGGATTACAGGCGTGAACCACTGTGCCTGGTCCAACGTGGTTATTTTACATATGCTTAAAAGAAGTAAATACATTTTTCTTATGAAAGAATTTTTCTTCTTCGGAGGTTCAGAGAGATTAAGTAACTTGCCCGAGGTCCCAGAGCAATAGTGCCAGCTTGGATTCAGTGCTCTTTCCCATGCAGTTCCCATTTCTTCCGCTCTTCCCCAGTCTGGCCTTGGGAAGGGCTGCAAGGTGGGAGACCCTAACCTCATAGGTCTTTGTCCTGGAGCCAGAGCCCTTCCCCTGCAGGGTGAGCCCTGGGCATGCCAGCTGCAGATAGGACATGTGAGGCCTCCGCTCCCTCCACCAGGGGCCCTTTGCAGGGCTGGTGCCAGGACCCACTCCTGCTGCTGCCAAGGGGCTGGGGCCCCTTGTGTGTGCACTGAGTGGTAGCCCTGGCTGACTGCCAAGTACAGCCCCCACACCTTCAGGATAGAGGGGTGTGCGTGTGTGTCTGTGTGTATGAGAGAGAGAGAGAGAGAGGGTCAGCTTGGGTTACTCAGCTGAATACCTGCATTGACAGACACCTGGCCCTAAAAAATGTCCAGCAGCAGATTTTTGAAAAGAATTCAGCTTTCATTGAAAGCATATTAAAAGCTGCATCACGGTGTCTGGGAAGAACCTGAGTTCTCATGAGCCAACTGTTGCAGCATTTCCTTGCCTGGGCAGGCAAACTCACCAGCAGCCCATCTGTTCTACATTCTGTAGGCAAATCTAGAAAAGGCAGGATTCGAAGTACAAGCTCGGGGGGGAAACCACCTGATAATTTCACATCCTCTTTACTGCCCCAGAGGAGGGTTTCATTTGAATGTGTCCTCATTTTGGAGGGTACAGGGCTTTTTGTTTGAGTTGTTGTTTACATTTTTAACACACCGGCTGCCACACTAGAAAAAAATTTTTTCCTTGCGGCCACGGTGTTTTATTATGAAAATAGAATAAAAAGTGTCAAAAACAAAATGATCCTTTCTAATTTAATGAAAAATTTGTTATATTTTATTGTTTTCTGTGTGTGAGTTATACGCAACTTGAAAAATAGTTCACGAGGGTCCCAAGGTGAAGAGACTTGTGAGTTACATATGCTTCACGAGGCCCGGGCTCAAAACTAGCGTGAGTTAAATACAACTCACATGGCAGTTAATGAGTTAAACTCTTAGAAAACTCAGCAGACTCTGGCTTATTCTGGAGTAAGAAATCTCCAATGAAGAGAGAGTTCAGGCTTGAAATCATGCCTCTCTCAGTTTTCGTCATGCCCCTCTCCGTGGTTTCCAGTAGGTAGAAAAGAGATGGGTGAGGGGTTTCCAGCTGGGCCCCTGAATCTGCTCTGCCTTGGGCTCCTACCTGTCTGCACCCATTTCTCCTTCGATAAGATGAGGGCACCTAGAACAGCCCCTCACTCGAGCTGGGCAGAGATCTCCTGGTAAGAAGAGTCAAAGCGTTTGCAGTTTAACCCCAGGTAAGAAAGAGAATGGAAACAGCGGAGCCCCTTCACACCTCAGACCCTCAGGAAGTGTTGCTCATCTTCCTTCCCCCGACCCACTGCCACAGCCTTGGTCCATGCAGGACTGTTTTGGCTCTAACTTCTGCAGGGGACTCTTGGGCAGCAAAGACACAGCGGTGTGCAATGAGATTGTCTAGTTACTGTAAATGACAGGCTCCCAACGGCAGCTGCCCCAGGCACAGTTGTCGTGCAGGCAAAATTTGCTTCAGGCACCAACCCACTTCCCCTTCCCAGCCTCTCGTATTCAGTTTCCTCTTCCAGTGCCTGGCGCTCAGCCTGCTGCCTGGTTCTCAGTGCCTGGCAAGGAGGCTGGGAAGGGCCCTCCCCAGGCGTGAGCATCTTAACTGCGGGTCATTATTGCCCCAAAGGAGCTGCCATCTGGACCCCAGGGGTAGAGACTGTGGGGGGAGGAGGAATAAATGGTCTTCGGGAAACCAGGGAGGAAGAGTTTGCAGCCAAACAGGTCAGGCGGCCACTAGACCAGAGAGCAGGGCACGTTTCTTTGCTTCAGCTTCCTTAAGGGTAAGATGAGGACGAAAGTCTCTTCCTCAAGGGCTTGTTGTAAAGATTAAATGAGATGAAATGTGCAGAGTGGCCTGGCAAACAGAACTCTCTAGAGATATTAAAAATGAGCTCCGAGAAGTGGGAGCGATGTCTCTTCTTAACACCCAGCACAGAGCCTTGTCGTAGATGTTTGTAGAGTGACTTTGGGTCCATGGAGGAATGCACAGATGAGCGGATGCCCTTGGGTTACGCTTTTCCCTCTGTATGCCGGGCAGTGGGTCCCCGTGGATGCTTATTGCCTGCCTGGGAGCTCTGCCAGGGTTCAGTTAACCTCCCTCTCCCCACTAAACCCCCTCACCCCAAAGGTGTCAAGGATGGAAAGGTGGCTTTTGAATGGTTAAACACCATGTAATGAGTCCCAAAAAAGAGAGCAATTAAGAAGCAATTTTTGAAATAATCATGGTAGTGATATTTTTTCCTTCTGAAATGACCGAGAATAGACTTTGCTGCAGTCAAGAGATGCATGCGTTTGGGGGGTGCAGTGGAGGGAAGGGTGTCACCGGTTGTTCACATTACTGCTGGATGGGGTCTAGAGGGTCAGGGGGTGCTTTCATGAAGCAGCGCCCTTCTGTTTCCTTCCTCCTTCTCTGATAGATCCTTTCCGTCTCTTGTGTAAGACTGCCCCCTTCGACTTGTAAGCAGCTGCTAAATCCCACAGCTCCTCCAGGTGTGGCCCTGGGCCACTCACTCACTTTCTCTCTGGGCAGTCGGGTAATTTTGTCCAGGCTGTGGATTCAGCTATTGCTTAAGTAGAGATGACCTACAACTTTTATCACTCAGACCTCTCCTCTGAACCCTCGCTGTTTATTTAAGATCTCCACTTAGAGGAAATCTCAAGTAAACAGCTCAATTGCGGCCAAGGCCAGACTCATGATCTTTCCCTCGGAAGCCTCTTCCCGTCAGCATTCCGTGTGTCAGTGATAGCTCACCGTCATCCTCGGTGCCTTCTTCTCTGTCACCCCTGTGTTAATGGGTCACCGCGTTCTGGAGGTTTTACCTTCCAAATATCTCTCAAGTTCACCTGCCCTTCTCCTTCATCCACCACCAGCTCAGTCCAAGTCTCCATCAGTCTTTGCTCTGCTCACTGCAACAGCTTAACTGGTTCCCTACACCTGCCCTTGCTCCCTTCCAATTTATTGCTCTCTGTGCTGCCAGATTGGGCTTTTTGAATCAAAATCACATCACGTCACACATATCTCCAACCTTAGCGTCCTTCCATGGCTTCTGATTCCCCTTAGGAGAAAGGAAAACATCTTCAGGCAGGCCCTCACAGCCCCACCTGTTCCCACACCACTCTCTCTTCACTGCCTCTGCTGACGTCTTTGGGAACTTGGGAAACCCAGTAACACATTTACAACCCTGTCTCAGGGCGAGAGCAATTCTGTGGACGGCTGCTCTCATCCATTTGTGTTGATCCTTGTTAGCTTCAGTTAAAGAGAGGATCTTGCCTGTTGGTCCTTGCAACGTATTCCCCTGGGAACCCGAGACGCTCGTACCTATCACAGGCTGCATGGTTCTAGTTAAGGCACACAGTTTGTGAATGAAAGAATGAATTGTCTTTAAAATGTGGGTTTGCCTGGTTCCCTTCATTATGAGATTGCAGTCCAGGATATTCCCAGGGGAAATCGCTCTTAGGGGCACTTTCTGTGTCTCTACAGATTTCTTTGTTTTCCCATTGTAGCCATGGAAATAAAGAAATCTTCTCTTGCCGGGGGATCCAGCTGGCTGTGGACTGGTTCAGGGACAGAGGACACACCTACATCAAGGTTTTTGTCCCATCCTGGAGGAAAGAACCACCAAGAGCTGATAGCCCTATTCGAGGTATGCTGGAGCAGGACATGCTCAAGAGGTATCAAATACGCCGTTTCTGGATGGCACAGTGATAGTCACTTGTCTATTTGGTTTCTTGTTTAATGGTGTCTGTCTTCTTTACTGCACTGTAAGCTCTGTGAAGGCATTTCACTGCCATGGCCCTAGCAGCTAGCACCTAGCATGATATCTGGCATATGCTACCTGTTCAATAAATAGTTGTGGAATAGATGAATGAATAAATTACTCTTTTAGTGTGAATGATTACGTTCCAAAAATAATTGTGTCTGATGAATTTTAACACCTGAGGGAAGATTGGATCTGCATTCCACCCCTGACAGCATACAGGATTTGAAAGAGACATTTATTCAGTCAGGTATTATTTATTTATAGATTACCTAGTCTAATCTCTTCATTTAGAAAAAAAAAGAAAGAAAGAAAATGGAGACCCGGGGATTCTTTATTTTTAATTTTTAATTCAACTAGGAATATGTTAAGCTACAAATATTAGAACACAATGGTTTATTTTATTATTTATTTATTTTTTCTTAGAACAACTCATGACATGTAATATGGTTTAAATAAACAGGATTTTGTTTGTTTTTTATTTGGCTTTCTTATACAGGTTGAGTATCCCTTATCTGAAATGCTTAGGACCAGAAGTGTTTTGGATTTTGGGATATTTGCCTTATACCTATTGGCTGAGCATCCCTAATTCAAAAATCCAAAATTTGAAATGTTGCAATGAGCATTTCCTTTGAGTGTCATGTTGGTGCTTGAAAAGTTTTGAATTTTGGAGCATTTTGGATTTTTGGACCAGGGATGCTTAATCTGTAAGAGGAGATCAGGTGCTAACCCTTGTTGGCATTGTTTCAGCCAAGTCAACAGTGTAGGGCTGAGCTCTTGGTGATTCTGGGAGGTTTCCTTGACTTTTTCTTCCAGGATTTTTACCAAAGGTTTTTGGTTTTGGTTTGTTTTAAATTCTATCAGTGGTTATTAATTGCTGTTTCTTTTTTCTCTATAACTCTAAGCTATTCTTGTCTCTGGGATGCAGCATCTTCTTGAATATTTCTATGCTCATCTAGACTTTTAAAAAAGTTCTCTTAATTTCCACAAATTTTATCCAGTTTTTTTCTGGGATCAGTTCTCTTTGTTCATCTTATGTCTGTCTGTCTCTCTCTCTCTCATTGTCTTTTGTGTTGTTAGATTTTCCTCTCAAAAGTCTGGTGATCTCTGTCAGCTTTTATTGTGAACCAAGAACGAGACTGGTTAAATATACACTCATATGTCACTTAATGATGGGGATACATTCTGAGAAATGCATCATTAGGTGATTTCTTCGTGGTGTGAACTTACACAAACCTAGTTACAGTCTACTACACACTTATGTTATATGACACAGCTTATTGCTCCCAGGCTACAAACCTGTACAGCATGTCACTGTATTGAATACTATAGGCAATTGTAACACAACAGTAAGTATTTGTGTATCTAAACATATCTAAACATAGAAAAGGTACAGGAAAAACACAGCATAAAATATACAATGTGGTGTACCTGAATAGGGCACTTACCATGAATGGAGCTTGCAGGACTGGAAGTTGCTCTGGGTGGGTCAGTGAGTGGAGTGAGTGTGAAGGCCTAGGACATTCCTGTGCACTAGTGTAGACTGCATAAACACTGTATGCTTAGGCTACATTAAATTTATAAAATTTATTCTTCTTTTTAACCTTAGCTTAATGTAACTTTTTTACTTTATAAACTTTTAATTTTTTTAACTTTTTGACTTTTTTATAATACTCAGCTTATAACACAAACTCGTACAGCTCTACAAAATCTTTTCTTTCTTTATATCCTTATTCTATAAGCTTTTTTCTATTTTTAATTTCTTTTTAACTTTTTAAATGTTTTGTTAAAAAATAGGACACAGACACATTAGCCTAGGCCTACGCAGGGTCAGGATCATCATAATCGCTGTCTTCCACCTCCACATCTTGTCCCACTGCAAGGGCTGCAGGGCAGTAACATGCATGGAGCTGTCATCTCCTGCGATAACAGTGCCTTCTGGAACACCTCCCGGAGGACCTGCCAGGGGCTGTTTTACAGTTAACTTTTTTTTATTAAGTAGAAGAAATATACTCTAATGATAAAAAGTATAGTATAGTAAATATATAAACCAGTAACATAGTCATTTGTTATCATCAGCAAGTACTATGTTCTGTACACAATTGTACGTGCTGTTCTTTCATAGACGGGCAGTGCAGTAGATTTGTTTACCCCAGCATCCCCACAAACACGTGAGTAATGTGTAACGCCGCAACGTCAGGACTGCTACAACGTCACGAGGCAATAGGTATTTTTCAGTTCCATTATAGTCCATTTATGGGGCCAGCATCGTATATGTGGTCTGAAACATCATTATGCAGCACGTGACGGTGCATCTCTGCAATTGCCTTGGGTTTTCTCTCCCAGCCTTCAAACCTCTCCCTAAATGGCGGGGCTAACCGTCTGGGTGCCTGGCAGTTTTCACTTTAGCATACCTGGCGTGGAGCAGGCAGGCAGTGGGACATCTCTGCCCACCACCTATTCCAATGCAAAACGATGAGGGTTTTATCTAGGAGGTCAGCAGCCACAGTGGGAGGCCTCCTCCCTCCTGGTTGTATCTGCACTTTCTTTATGGTGGTCGGGGTAGGGAGCAGTGGAGTTCCATACCCTGGGCATCAGCCGGCCCTCGAGTAGCTCCCCCATAAGCCATCCCACCCTGCCTGACTGCTGTTCTCTCTCCAAGGCCGGGACTGCTCTGCGCCTTTGCTGGGACGCGGCTCCCACTCTGCTCCGGCCTTTTGTGCACACTCCAGGCTGTGATTCCCTCCATGCTGTGGGATCAACACGATCCTGTCTGCTTTCTGTCTTCCTAAAATCTGTCAAAATCCTGGGTTTGCTGCTGTCCCCAAGCCTGTTTGAATGTGATTACGGACCCCGCTTTTGTACCTCTTTATTGCCATTACGTTGGGACTTTGAGAGGGAGGGATAAATTCTTGTGTTCAGTTCTCCATCATGAACCAGTCACCCAAAATTATTCTTTATGTTCTGAACATGAAGAATGGTGGCTGTCAACAGTTGTGTAATATTTAAATATAATATGAGCAAACAGGAAAATCATTTCGAGGAAGGGAAGGAATGTTTAAACAAGCCACAAGTGCAAACCTATGCAGGAAAGACGAATAAATTTTACATTAAAATAAAAGCTTCTGTCCATTAATGGATACCACAAAAACAAAAGAATGAAAAGACAAGCCTCACCCTGGGGGTGGTACACATCACGTGTTCCTGATGAAGGACTACTGTCTAGATCCAGAGAGAATTTCTCCAAATTAATGAGACAAGGCAATGAACTAACAGAAAGATGAGCTAAAGAGTAAATGAGGCATTCACAGAAGAGAAAATGTAAATGGCCAGTAAACTTATGAAAAGATGCCAAATCTCATGAGTAACCAGAGAAATGCAAAACGAAACCACAATAAGAGGCAATTTTGTACCCACCAGATTGTCAACAATTCAAAAGCCTGAAAATGCCACGTGTTGGCAAAGTTGTCTCATATGCTGTGCTGGGTATGGAACTTGGTATCACCACTCTGGAAAACAATTTGGCATTATCTTGTAAAGTGCCTTTCCCTACAGTTCAGCAAGAGCCACTCTTAGAGATATGTCCTAGAGAGGCCCTTGGACTTCTGTGCCAGGGACTTACAAAGGAAACTAACAGCAGTGAACATATCAACATGGCCAGACCTCACAAACACGATGGCAAATGAAAAAAGCCAGTTGCATAGTACATGTATAGTATCCATTTGTTGAAGTCCAGTGTGTAGCCACATTGAAAATGATCCTTTATACATGTGTATTTTTAAAAATAAAAGCAAGGGAATTATAATATAAACACAAAGTTGTAAAACTTGGGTTATCTTAAGGGAAGTGGAGAGGACTACAAACTGGTTGGGGCAGAGGGGACCTTCCAAACATGGGCCACCTTCATTTCTCAAAGCAGGTGCTATAGAGGTGACATTTTTTATTATTCTTTGTATAATAGATACATTATACACATTTTTTTTGTTAGACCTCTGTCAGCCAGGCAGTGGTGTCATCATAGCTCACTGTAACCTCAAACTCCTGGGCTCAAGGGATCCTCCTACCAGGACCACAAGCATGTGCCACCACGCCTGGTTAATTTTTAAATTTTTTTGTAGAAATGGGGTCTTGCTATGTTGCCCAGGCTGATCTTGAACTCCTGGCCTCAAATGTCCTCCTGCCTCCGCCTCCCACAGTGCTGGGATTACAGGCATGAGGTACACACCTGGCCACATTATGCACCTTTTTAAAGTCTGGAAACCATGTCATAATGGAAAGGACTTAAACTTGGGGGAAGAAACAATTTATGACAAATCATGAAGAGTATGCTCTTCCAAGTTCTGAGTAACTATTATGTGTTAAAGGGATGTTTCCTTTTTTTTTTGCAAGTCTCCAAAGGCAAAAACTAAGATCAAACAGCGGAACTTCCTAGGATGGGACTTTTAGCCCCTGATAAGAAAGCTCTTATAATATTTCTACCACCCGATACATGGTCACCCTCCTTCGTAGCTTTGGCTAGCACTCTCTCACACCTGAGCTTCAGTCTGCTCACAGACACCCTGAGATGGGTAAGGGAGGTGTTTTCATGCTCCTTTTATAAATGTACAACCTGACATTAAAACAGTGGTAAAGTATCCAGGAACTGGGGCTCAGCCCGGAACCCAGGCTGTAGATTCTTAGCCCCAGACTCTTTCTATCACATTCTCGAGTCCCTCAGATCTGTCAGTTATGTGATGCTGCACCCCAAAGGTGTCCCGAGCAGATTCCTGTGTGGTGGGGGAAGAGGGACCCATGGTTCCCAGTGAAGGGCCCACGCAGGAGCCTTCCAGGACTCCTCGTCAGTGCTGAGGCATTGCCAGGGTTCCAGTTAAACCAGAGGGAGGCCCCTGTGTCTACTGGGGTGGGGGCACGTAACCCTCAGAGAGACCAGAGCTGCGGCCAGAACCTTCCTTCTGAAGTGACTCTGCCTTGGTGCGCACCATGCTCTGCACTCCTGTCACCGCAGGGGCAAGGCGAGCCAAGGGCCCTCTCGACCTCGGGCTGGGGGCGAATTCAGTGAAATTTAGTGAAAGAAGTAAACGCGATGGTGGGAGAGACCGAACCTCCTGCCCCTCATCTGACCGTGTGGGGAGCGGGGTGGGGGCGTCCTGGGGGAAGTCCTCACCCGCGGTCTCTGCCGCCCGCGCCCGCAGAGCAGCACGTGCTGGAGCAGCTGGAGCGGCAGGCGGTGCTCGTGTACACCCCGTCCCGCAAGGTGCACGGCAAGCGGCTGGTCTGCTACGACGACCGCTACATTGTGAAGGTGGCCTACGAGCAGGACGGCATCATCGTCTCCAACGACAACTACCGGGACCTGCAGAGTGAGAACCCCGAGTGGAAGTGGTTCATCGAGCAGAGGCTGCTCATGTTCTCCTTCGTCAACGACCGGTATGGGCCGGGCCGGGTCCTGACACGGAGGGCGGTGGGGCAGAGGCCACCCCGCTTCCAGGCAGAGGGGTTGGGGTCACGGGCACACCCAGCCCTGCAGACGGGCTCACCCAGGCTGCTGCACAGTCACCTCGGTCCCCCTGCGTCTCCCCTTTCCTGGCCGGCCTTCTCTGTGGGCACTTTCCCCAGCAGGGCTATTTTGTCCCTGACCTTGCTGTCCCCACGGCCACGTATGACTGACTCACCACAAAGCCGCCCAGCAAATGGGCCAGGCATGTGCTTTTTTTAGAATTTAATACTTCAAATAAGAGCATTGAAATAGTCATCATGGAAAAAATCTGAATGTTGTTGTGTTGCCTTTCACTTCCTTCAGGTTTTGGGCTGTTTTTAAAAAACATTTTTTTGAATCACATGTGGGGGTGGGCAACAGAATCTTTTCTCTTGGGCCACAAAGATCTTCGCCTGCCCAGCACTGACTCTGTCGCCCTACCTCTGCATTGAAATTTCCAGAGAACCTGGTTGGCTCATCTCGTCCTGTGTGGTCCCCCCAGGGCCAGGTCCACTCTGGACCAACCAGCCATGGCTGGGGGAGGCGAGGCCCTCAGGGCCACAAGCCCCCACCTGTCAGCAGGTGCTGGGTGAGGCCCTCAGCCCGCGCTAAGGTGGGAGGAGATGAGGGCATGTCCACCTCAGACATACTCGGGCATGCTGAGGGCAGACACTGGGAGCCGGGCAAGGTGGCTGAGGCGTCTGGAGACTGGAATAGTGGGGGACAAGGTGGGGAGGGCACGGAAGGCTGGGACAGGACTCCTATTCCGGTTTCTGTTCTAGGCAATGATAGCTCAGCCCTCATTCTGGGCTCTGCGACTAGCTCTTTGGAACGTGGATTGAGACAAGCTCCCGAGCTCTGTGAGGGCAGGGACTGTATCTGTCTTACGTGCCATGTCCCCAGCATGCCTGGCACATAATGGGCAATAACTAGTTGTAGATGAATGAATGAGTGAAAGAGTTGCATGGACGAGTGAATGAATGGCCGTGGCCCTGGGGAGGGGGATGAGGAGGGAGGAGAAGGCATGTGGTCTGGGCTCAGGCCACCTGCACACGACCCGGCAGTTCCTGAGCCTGAAGCCAGGGAAGCAGTGTGCTGCTGTGGAAACAGCTAGGGCTTTGGAGCAGGCAGGGGAGGTTTCCGAGTGAGGCCCTGCCACTTACTGGTTGTGTGTCCTGGGGGCATCACTGAACCTTACCGAGCTGATCATTCCTCATGTTGAAAAGGCATTAATAATACTACCTCTGAGAGTGTCGTAAGGACTAAAGAGAACTGTACCCCAGAAGTGATAACAGTTATTCCCAGACCAGACCAGCACATGGTGCCCCAAGAAGTACTATTGTCCCCACTGCCACCTGCCCCTGCAGCCATGGAGGTGCAGCTGCCCTCCTGAGCCCCAGAGCAGATGTTTGGCTACTACCCCGCAGTAGCCCCCACGGTCATTTCCAGATCTGTAAGGCCAGCAGTGCTCACTGTCCAGCTTCGGCCTGCAGGAATTGGCAAGGCTGTAACTGTGGGTTCCAGAAATCCTCACTGAGGACTGATGGATCATGGCTGCCTCTGGCCTGGCGACAGCCTGGGGCCTGGGCCAACTCCTTTCGATGCACTGGCCTCAGCTAAGGGCCTGCCAAAGGCCCCCCAGAGGCAGGGCCTGCCACCCGCCTGTGAGCAAGGGCACCCACCCCTGCGCCCCGGGCACGTCCACAGGGCCCTCTTGGCACAGCTCCTGCTCCTGGGAGAGCAGGAGGTGAAGTCTTTGGGAACTTTTAATAACCGCAGTGGGCGGCTCCCCTGCTTCTTGGTCAGGGCCCAGCTCTGAGAAGCCAGCTGTGTAGCTGGGAGCTGAGCCATGGTGGCTGCCCTGGCCCAGGGCTCACCCAGCTCTCGGCATGATCTCGGACTCTTAGGGGAACACCAACTCACAAAGAGTCTGCCCCCCATTTAGAACCCACAACACCTTAACAGAACCTTAGCATGACCTGGAAGTGTCTCTGGGAACAGCAAGATTCATATAAAAAAGTGGATCTCACTAAACAAGGGGAGTTTTCTTTCCAAGGAGTTTAGTTTTCCCCTTGGGCCCTGAGCACCCTGAGCTGCAGCCCCTCCGTGTTAGGGCTCAATGTCAGGGAGGAGGGAGGGGGAGGCAGGGCAGTGTCAGAGTGATTCGTCCAGAATAAGGACAGCCCCAGAAACAGACCAAACCCAGAGCCCCGGGGTTAGCAGAGGAGCAGGTCGCGTGTGCCAGGAGGAGCTCTGTGCAGAGGGCGCGTGGCAGCCACTGCTTCACTGATTCCCCAGCAGGTATCTCACTCGCTCTGTGCACACTCATCCTTCACCTGTATCTGCCCAGTGCTGTGTTTGGCTGCGAAACACAGGAGAAATGGGGCCCAAGGCTCAAGGGGCTCAAACAACTCTGAAACCTCTGGAACTGTTTGGTAACCCCATGGAGGTTTCTAACCTTCTGTTGAGGACAGTGGGCAGCCAGGGGAGCCCTAGAGCGATTATGCTCCAGTTTTCCTGGATACAAATCACCCGGCAAGTTGTTAACATGCAGATTCCTGAACAACTTCATATTCTGATTAAGCAGGTCTCATGTGCAGCTCTGAGACTGCATTTTAACAACTTGCTAGATGATTCTGACACTGCTGGCTTGAGCCAGGCAGGAGGAAGAGGCCCAGGGCTGTGCCGTGCAGCCCCCTGTGGGAAGTTTGGTGTCAAGGGAAGGTTTTGCCTGCCTGGTGCTCCCTGGGTGGCTCGGGCGTGCTCCCTCCCTCCAGGTGCCAGCGGTGAGTCCCAGTTGGTCTTGCAGTTGCCCCCCTGTGCTTATTTTCCAGGTTCATGCCTCCTGATGACCCCCTGGGCCGACACGGACCCACCCTGAGCAATTTCCTGAGCCGGAAGCCAAAGCCTCCAGAGCCATCCTGGCAGCACTGCCCCTATGGTGGGTACCTCCCGCCCAGTGCTTCCTGGGTCCTATTCAGGGCTTTGTGCAGGGCACAGGGGCACAGTCAAAAGTGCTGGCCTGGTGGTCAGGAGCCTAGGTTCTCTCCCAACTTCTGCCCTGAACCAGCTGTGTGACCCTGGAGAGGTAACTTAACCTCTCTGGACTGCTGTTCCCTGACAGGGTTATCGTAAGGATGAACTGACATCCTGGATGGCTGTTGCAGAGGGGTGTTTGACAGGCCCTGGTGCAGGGGTCCCACTCAGGGCAAAGCCCTGTCTGAGAAGCAGGGAGGCTGTGTGCATCCCCAGCTCCCATTCTCAGTCCCCTCCCCTGGCCCGCAGCATTTCTGTCCTCACCTTGCCCCACTGTGCCCACCTCCAGTGGACTTTGGTCAGTGCTATCCATGAAGAATTAAGGATTTTATCCCAGAGCCCTCAGGGATGCCAGCCTTCTAGCCAGCTTGTTCACTAACTTGTTTTGGCAAGTTATTTGATGTCCCAAGGCTTTGGTTTTTATGCTTACAGAAGTTCATTAAAGCCTTGGGTGACATTCAGAGTCATTTCTTGTTAGAATTAAGGTGATAATTCAGGTCGGCCCATCTCGCCCCTGTTCACTTTCAGAAGTGCGGGGTTTGGATGGTAACGTACTTGATCATTGATCACGGCTCTGCCAGAACAGTCTGTAGGGAGAGAGCAGTGGTTAGCAAGGGGGGTCTGGGCAGCGGTGGAAACTGAGGCGGCACTGGGGGCACAATCCTAGGCCATGAGCACCCACTCCCCACCGCCCCTCCCCAAGATTGGCCCTATGCACAGGGTCCCTGGGGAAGTGGAGGCTGAACGTCATCAGATCCGGAGATTTGATCCCAGTCCCCGGTCAAAGGGAGTTCCCGGACCAACACTCACTCACTGGGGTTAGTGTGCCCAGCGCACCCTCGCCCATGCCACCGCCCTGGGCACTTCTCCCTGGGGGCCTTCCAGGAGGAGCATCCACGGAGAAGGCTGCGGGGGCGGCACTGCCCCGACGCACCAGGCGGCACAGCCTCTCGCGCCCCCGGTCTCACGCCGCGCGCTCTCTGCCCCTGCCCCTTCCAGGCAAGAAGTGCACCTACGGCATCAAGTGCAAGTTCTACCACCCAGAGAGGCCGCACCACACGCAGCTCGCAGTAGCCGACGAGCTCCGCGCCCAAACGCGGGCCCGGCCGGGCGCCGAGGAGCAACGGCCACCGAGCACCCGGGGCGGCCCCGCGGGAGCCCGGTCGGTCCCCCGGGAGCCAGGTGTACGCAGCCTCGCGCCCGCGCCGCAGCCGGCGGACCTGGCCGCCCTGCGAGGGAGCTTCTCGCGCCTGGCCTTCAGCGACGACCCGGGGTCCCTCGGGCCGCGCCCTCCCGGCCCCGCCTGCGGCCTGGCGCCCGGGCTGTGCGGCCCCGACTGGGTGTCCACCGGCGGGCCGGCGCCCCTGCCCTCGCCATCGCCGCGGGCGGGCAGCGCTGCCACCTCTGGCCCGCCCGGCCTGCCGCCCCTACCCGGGCCGCAGCTCCAGCCGCGGGGCGGTCACCGGCCCAGGGACCTGCGCGGCGACCTGCTTCCCCAGCACAGGCCGCCCGACGACCCATGGGCCCGTCCCCCGAGCTCCGACCGCTTTCCGGGCCGCTCGGCCTGGGCGGAGCCGGCCTGGGGCGACGGCGCCTTTCGGGGACCTTCTGGCTACGCAGCCGCGGACGGCGAGGGGGACGCGCGCGCCCGGGCGCGAACTGCGCTCTGCAGCGTCTTTCCGCCGGAGCAGGTGGACCGCGTGATGGCCGAGTCCCCCGACCTCTCCGACCTCGCCCGGCTCATCCTCCTCCTCGTGCAGAGATGCCAGAGGGCCGGGGCGCCGCTGGGGGACCCCTAAGGGACTGGCCCACGCCCCTGCAAGGCATGGCTCCGTCTTGCCTGGCAACTCGGGCGCGTGGGCGGGTGGTTGCCAGCCGGGACCTGAATCAGCCCGCCGTGGCTGCCCCTTTTCTTTAAAGATGATGGGGAAGCCTGTTTCCTCTTCCTTGGTGGCGCTTGATGAGCGTCAGGGAGGCCTGGGCCTGCTGCGGGGAGGTCCGCCCCCTTCTGTGGAGGGAGTATTTCTGGTGTGGGGGAAGACAGGTCCCAACGCAGCTCCAAGGGTTTGCCCTAAACAGCCTGTGACCGTGTCAAGCTCTAAGTGGAATCCACAAAGGAGCCACGAAATCGATTTAGTGGGTCAACCCCTCAAATACAAGGGACTAGGACATCTCAGAGCACACCCTGTACAATCAGGCTGAGTATGAACTCTTGTCACCTAGCCCTGTGTGTCGCACACCCTTGGTAGCCGTGTAAACTTAATGTGGTTCATGGCCAAAAGTTTGACAAAGGCTGGTAAGTGCTCTTGAATTTCATTGCATCAAATAATGTTTGAAATATGTAGTCAGGTGGCCAGGGGAGGTTGGATATCTGGAAGCCTTCATGTTAGCTACTGCCAACCTCACCCACCAGGGGAGCCCAGCCTCGACTATTGCTCTGAAATCGTGCGGTTGTGCCTGGCTGGGGATGAGAAGCAGGGCACTTTGTCCTGAAGGCCTGTTTGGGGGGTCTTCACCCCATTCATGCACACACACCCCCACACCACACAAATATCACAAGCACACACAACGGCACACTCTTTCACACATGTACACACACACACCCATAGACACATACATACTGCTTGGCTCAGGGTCAAGTATCTCTGTTTTTCCAGACATTCATCATGGCAGTTTCCAGAACAGGCACTTCACCGGGAGCCTTCTAAGCCATTCTTCACGCTACACTGGGGTAGGTGTCAGGACTTTTGCTGGGAAACCGCAGGTGGGTCAGCGGAGAGCTCAGGTGAGCTCAGTCTTGGAGGTTTATTGCCACCTTCCCGGCGCTGTTTCTTCCAGCCAGCCAGGGCTTTGAGTTTCGGGGAGAAGGGGCCCACCCATTTGTAATGGCAAGAAGTGCAGTGATGCTGCAGGGCCCCTGCGTCCTCAGAAGGCCCTGGCATCTCCAGACAGCATCCAGCCCTCCAGGCTGTGGCTCACTTGTTCATTAGGGGACTTGATAGCTCCTTTTAGGGAGAGTGTGAGACACCTCCCCGGGGAAAGCCAGCCACCAGCAAATGCAGAGGGACACTCTTTGCAGTTTATTTTTAGGCACAGTCTAGGGGCACCTCAGGGAGAATGTGTTCCCAGCTCTTTCATTCATGGTAAATGCCACCCCTGGGAGAGCAGCGATGTTAGTCTTCCTGACTGCTTTAATCTTTTAAAACCAGATTCTTAGCATAGTTTGAGCCAGAGCTGTTCCTCTACTTTTTTTCCCCAAAGAGGACACCGCACCCACAATTTTACCTTATTTTGGGACCTCAGTCCTGAAGAGGGCCCGCTCTTTCTAGATAAATTGGGTTTTCCTCGTGATGTGTATTTTTTTTTTTCCTTTTGACAAGACATGCTTTCTGTTAGAGCTGCTTTTTGCTCTCCGTTTTTTCTCCTTATGTGGAATCATTGCGTAGCTGATTTATACTTGTAAATGTTTAAACTGCTTCCTTTGAGGACAAGTTTGAGTTTTAGTAAGCTGTAAAGCTATTTTATTTGGTTCACTGTGATTAAGTACAAAAGAAAAGTAAGGAAACAGCATATTTCAAGTGTTATCCCCTTTGGAATTTTTCCAAAGTCTTAGTATGTCTTTGTGACACAAAAACATGGAAGGGACAGGTAAATAAATGTTCCTGGTTGCATAGCTGTTACTGTGCTCCAAAAATAAATCACTTTTACCACACTTGGACTCTTTATTGTCAAGTTGTATATCAGTTTCTCCTACGGGCTGTCCCTTGTAGATTTGCTTGTCACATTGCATGTGGTGGCGTGAAGACTGAAGCTGCCACCGGTCTCAGCAGCTGCGGTTTGGTGTTATTCCGCCCTTGGGGGGACGTGAGGGGCTAGAGCCCACCTTTCCCAGGAGAAGCAGCAAGGACCATGGTGAGGACTTACCTTTGCTGGGTGATCAGCAGGTGGTTCCCATGGGCACAGGCTGCTGGCCTGTCTCCTCGACTTCTAAAATCCTGATTACGGAACTATGAAGCCATTTCATAAAAGCAGCTCTGCTTGTTTAAACTTGCAGCCTGGGTCCCGCGTGCTCAGAGCAAAGGAGCCCAGTGCTGCTCTGGGTGTGCCCTGGGGCAGCTTTCCCAGAGGCTTCGGAAGGTGGTTTGAGGCAGAACTGCAGAATATAGGTGTTGAAGGGCAGAAGCAAGGGACCCAGTCAGGTGGCACTGTTCCAAATAAAAGGAACCCAGCTTTGGTTTGACATAGCACTCAGCTGTGGGTATAGCTTGGATGAGGCCACAGAGGCTGCCTGCATCCGGGAGAAAAGTCCACTTAAGGGGCTGGGGTGGGGAGAAGACCACTGAGGAGTGCATGTGTTGGGGGGGACAGGGGTTCTGGGAACTGGAGCAATTCATTGAAATCACAGGGCCCACCCACCATGAAGGAATGCAGGGAGCAACTACATAATTTGTGGGGCCCTATGCAAAATCAAAATGCAGGGCCCCCTGTTCAAAATGTTTAAGAACTTCAAGATGGTGACAGCAGAGCATGTAACCAAGCACGGGGTCCTCCTAAATGCAGGGCCCTGTGCAATGGCACAGGCCACACACCCAGGAAGCGGAGCCCTGCATGGAGTTACCAAAAAGACAAGGAAGAGAACATTTTCAATAGCTAGAGTGTGTTCATAACAAAATGTTGTGTGAAAGAAGTCAGAGCCCAAGACACACACACTTTATAGCTAGAAAAGGCCATTTGCATCTGGAGCAGGGGCTGGCCTCGGGCCCCTACCTGAGGGTGCGCCCCCTGCAGCCACCGGAGAACTGGGTGGGGCCTCCCTGGGCTCTCCCTGCCTCTCTGATGCAAGGGGCTGACAGGGTGGGGGGGCAGTTGAGGGGCTTGGGAAAACCACACCCTGGGTCTTCACTTCCAAACGGGATGTTGGTCACAGTAGATCTAAAATTATACAAGTTTCTATTAGGTGAGGTTCTTTGGCTAGAAGTGTAGTCCACAAAAGTAAATGGCAGGAGGCCAGGGGTGGAGGCGGCTGCAGGGTTGACTGGAATTAGAGGCTCGAAACTCTGTCAAGACTCTGTTGTCTGTTTCCTTCTGTTCACTCTCTCCTGAGGTTTTTCCTACGCAACAAGAGCCATTCTGCTGGCTGACTTAAGCTCATATCCTTCCAGCTAAAGGACTCGAGAGGCAGCCTCAGAAAAATCTGGGGGAAGGATTCTAATTGGCCTGGCTTGAGTCACGTGCCTGTCCCTGGACCAACCACTGTGGGATAAGGAAGTACCACAGTTGATCCAGCCTGAGTCTCAGCCCACCTCTGGCTAGGATGAGGGCGTACACTGTGATCGTCACCTCCTACCCAAATCCACATGACTGGTGGGGTTGTCGGGGAGGGAGATGAGCAGGTCCTTCAAGAACAGGGGACGCTGTTCAAGCAGAGGAAACACATGGCCACAGCAGTGTTCAAGCCTGGGGACTGGACCAGGGCCCAGGATGTTCCCACCCTCCTCCACCCTCAACTCTGGCCCTGTCGGGGAGAGGAGCGGTTGGGGAAACCCTGTGTCTGCTCATCCACAGACTACACGGCCTCCCGAGGGAGGAAGGTGGGGGCCCGCTGTACAGGGCTTGCGGTGCCATCTCGTCTGTCTTGCCAGTGCCAGGATTGCGGCCAGACGTGCGCTTTGGTGGAACACCACCGAAAACCCCTGTGGGGGAGGAAGAGGCTCTTAAAGTGAAAAGGTGACCTGGTTCTCTTTGACTCACTTCTGAACGGATGCCCTCTAGAGCAACGGTCCCCAAATTTTTGGCACAAGGGACTGGTTTCATGGAAGACAATTTTTCCACAGACCATCTCATAAGGAGTGTGCAACCTAGATCCCTCGAGTGGGCAGTTTACAGTAGGGTTTGTGCTGATCTGACAGGAGGCGGAGCTCAGGCGGTGATGCCAACAATGGGGAGCAGCTGTAAATACAGACGAAGCTCCTGGCCCACCACTCACCTCCCTTGGTGCGGCCCAGGTCCTAACAGGCCACAGACTGGTACCGGTCCACGGCCCTGGGGGTTGGGAACTGCAGCTCTAGAGCTCCGGAAGCTCCTGAATGAAAGCAGCTTAGCCCAGCTGGGTGATGAAAAGGAGGGGCTGGGGCCTGGCCCTGCTCAGTAGTGAATTTGTCCTGAGTTCCCGGGAGCAAGTCTCTGTCCGCATGCGGGAATGGCACACCTATCCCAACGTCCACAGACAGGGAAGGGGCTGGGTGAACAGATGGCAGCGCAGATGGGCCCAGTGCGCAGACTGGCAATGACTGATGCCGGCTGACTGACACTAACTGACTGACTGGCTGACACCAACAGACTGACTGACCCTGAGTCACTGACGGTGTCCAACTGACCAACTGACTGACACTGACTACTGCCAGTTGACATCGATAATGACCAGTTGAAGGACTGGCTGGCGACACTGACATTGACTGATGCCGGTTGACTGACTCTGACTGACACCGACTGACTGGCAGACACTGACACTGACACTAACACTGACTGACCGACTGACACTGACTGACCAACCGACTGACTGACACTGGTTGACACTGACTGACCGACACTGACTGACGAGGCTGAAGTGTGGTCAGCGCCCGCGGCTGTTGGGAGTGATCACTCAAACAGGGTTGGCAAACCATGATAGTTCTGACTTTCTCTACAGTCAAACTTACTCCTGAATATGGTGTACGTGTAACTACGCCAAGCCATGTTGAGCCTCCAAAGTTGGCTTCGCTGAGGCCATTCCTGAATGAGGCGGTCACAGAAGCATCATCCCACAGAGGCAGCACGGGACGCGCAGGAGGAGGGTGAGGTTCTTCTCCTTGCGGGGGTGATTCTGGCCCCTCTGGCCTCCTGCTCTCTCCCCGGCTGTCCCAACTCTCACTTCTTCCATCCGTCCACTTCACACGAACCCCCTCCTCAGCAGTCTTCTGGGCTTTGCCTGATCACAGCCCTTTGCTCTCACGCCTCCTCCCTCTCTACCCTCTCAGATCTCCCCGTCCTTCAGAGCGCCCCCCTCAGCCCTTCCTCCAAGAAGGCTGCCCAGGCCATTCCAGCGCCATGAACCTCTCTGCTCAGGCGGCTTTGGAGGTGTCCTTTCAGGGTGCCATGTTACCATACTGCTCCATGGCACCCTTGCAACAGTTGGATTTGACTGATTGTTTGTTGCTCCGTACTGAACTCCGCCTTTGTACTTAGGCTGCACTTCCCCACCAGGCCATACATAGTTGGAGGGTTGGGGTGTATTAGGCCTGTCTCTCTGTGTCTCTCTGTGTCTCTCCTGAGGCTGGCCAGGCAGACGAGTGAGGTTACATGGCAGAAACAACACAGCCCTGAATCCCAGTGGTTAAGAGCAAGGAGTTGGTTATTGGTTTGTGCCGTGTGCCCATCGTAGGTTGGCCGGGGCTCTGTCTCCAGCCTCACAGTGAGTCCAGTCAGGGAAAGAGAATGTTCTGAAATGTACACTGGCCCCTGGACCTTCTGCCCAGAGGTCATCGCTGCTCCCATTTCACTGGCCCCAACAAGTCACATGGCAACATTTAACTTCCTAGAGACAGGAAAGTGCTGTCCTACTGCGTCTGTATGTGGTAGACATTTGGAGAACAGCACTCAGGACAATTTGCCTGTGGTGACCTAGAAAGAAATATTTATCAGTTGCAAACCCCAGAGGATAGAATGTCTTGAATGAAGCGTGGTACGTCTATTTAACGGAACGCTATAAGCCATTCAAATGATATTGTAGAAGGATGTTAATGACATAGAAAGTGTTGACCTTACATTGTGAAGTAGAAAAGTAGGTTACAAAAAAGAATGTACCATATGATTTCTTTGTTGTTAAAAAATACACATTATATTTTAGACAAGAACCAAAGGAAACTCACTAAAAGATCACCAAAATATATCTGGGCAATAGGATTATGATTACAGGTGATCCTCTCTCCCTTTTAATCTCTATTTTTCTAAATCTCTGTAGTTAATAACTTCGGTAACATAAAAAAAAAACTTTTCTAAGCAATGCTGTATTTAACAAAAAATAAAATACATACTCATTATTCATAAAATTCAAGCATCTTGAAGTGCTATCTGATAGCACCAATGTGGATCCTTCCAGACCTTTTCCCCTACATACATGCATGTATATTTCATTGAAAGAAAATCCTCACTGGCCAGGTAGCCCCGGATATCAGCCCTGAACTGGAGTGCACAGTCCAGATGAGCAATGTGCCTGGCTCTGCTGCTGGAAAGTTCTGTGCAGGCCCCGGCTCTTGGGAGGGGTGGAGGACCCTGGGAAGCTGCACCCCCTGCCAGCTGCAGTGGCTGTTCCAGGGGAGACACATTCCCCTGCGGCCCCCAAGGCCATGAACACCGTGCTGGGTCCTCCATCAGGGATTAGGATAGCACAAATGCAAGGAGGCAGCCCTTGCTGTGGACGCCTGGCCCTGGGGCCTCACAGCCTCCTCTCCTGGGAGAGGAGGATGATGATGGACATTTCCCTGTTTGAGCTCTTTGAGTTGATTCGGCTCCAGGGAATTTTTTTTGCCAAATCATTTTCAAAATAACTCTCCATGATCTGTTTGGTGCAAATGCAGTTGATTTATGACTTTGCTGACCTTTGAATTGTTGGCAAAGCTCTGCCTGGGGCCCTGGGGAGGTTTTCCTTTGCTTATTTACCCAGAGTGATTTAGGAACCGCAGTGCCAGGAGGTTTCCCTATTTCTTCCGCCCTAAGACTTGACCGCGTGGCCCCTGCCATCAGGGTTCGCACCCCGGTTGGAGCTCAGCCTCATATTTCATAGAGAATGGCAGTTATCCTTTGGATGCCCTGAACCGCGTCACTCACATTCTTTGGCCTGTAACCCCTTTGGAGACCCCCTTCCCTCCCTAGGAGATTCCCAGAGCTACCGCCCACAGCCTGGCTCCTCTCCGGCTCCCAGCTGTTCACTGCTGAGCGGCTGAGGATTGCAACGGATTATTATAATTATTTATTCTGACGGGTGAGCCTCCTTACAGTGTCTGGGAAGGAGGAGGGCTCGTGGGCAGGAGGGTGAGCCCTGCGTGACCCTGGGCCCCCTTCTTTGGGCTAGTGGGTGAGGGCCGGGCACTTCCTTGTGTGACTTAGTACGTCCAAGGCAGGGTAGAGTGAGGGGGAAACTCAGAGATCCTGAGGGGACTCCCGTCTGGGGTGGCCGAGTCACTTGCTTAAGGCACAGAGCAGCTTGTGGCCCCAGGGCTATTCTGTCCTTTTAGATATTTCTGGAAAAAATGCTCGGGTTCATTCCTTCATTTTCTCAGCACATGATTTTAGGCCTCTGCTATGTGCCCTGTGTTCTAGACAGTGGAGAAAGTCTTGCCCTCACAGACCTTACTGTCTAGCACAAAACCAGGCTTAGGTTGTTGTGCCCTGCATGAGCTGTTCTGGGTCACCCCGTCTAACCCTCACAACCTTTGGGAGGGGTACCATTAATTCCATCTTACAGAGGAGGAAACAGGCGCAGAGAAGTAACTCGCCATAGGTCAATTTTGTGTCATCTTTATGATCATTTATTTACTCTAAAAAGAATCCAGTGCAAATAGTAGTAAGTATGTGTTTCTAGTCTACACCCGAAGCTTGGTTGGTTAGCACTGAAGGCCCCTAATTGGGAATCCTCACTCCAGAGGCGGTACCTGAGGAGCCTTAATGATTGTTACAGAAATAGATGCTAGAACCTTGTTAATTAGCATAAAGGGTAATTGGAAATGGTTGAAAAGAGGGCTATTCGGAATATGTGCTCAGTCCAGGCCGGCCTCAGGCTGGTGCACGGATCTGTGCTGTTCCATGGGGCTTTGTCCCTCTGTCACTATGTCCCTCTGCTGAGCCAGGAGGCTGTGCTTGGCCCGGCTGGGTGGGGAGGAGACGGGGCTCCCAGGCTGCCCTCCCCACCAGCCTCCGCAAAACAAAACAATAGAAACCCCAAATCCCAGTTTTATTTCTTCTCAACTCCCCATCCCCCTTGCAGCCACCACCCACCCCAGTGACTTCAGGGCACCCGCACACCCTGTTCACTGTTAACCTGCTTCTGGTGCGAGCAGGTCTGAGCCCCGCGCCCACCCTCCAGCCCTTTCTGCCTCCACTGGAGCTCGGGGGTAGGAGGGGAGGGGAAACGGTGGGAAATAAAATCAGGTCCCTGTAGACCTGGCTGCTCTGGTTTGGACCCACCGCCCCCCTCCAGGAGCTTGCAGGCCAGGGCAGGGGCAAACGTGGGCGCACACGGCGCCGTGGCAGGAGCGGGGTCGGGGTGGGGTGGGGGTCCCATTTCTCCTCACTCTTTCTCTTTCCCCTTCTCCTGTAGAGCACGGATTCTGAACCCTCAAAAAATTTTTTTGGGGGCATGTGGTGAGACCTACGGATCTATTCTGAGACCCTAATTAAATCTAAATACAGTTATCAAAACATAAAATGACAAATTTTGCTTATAATTCTATATTTGCTTTACTGTCAGTGCGTTAAATAACAAGATCTAACGGGGATGTGATAACTCCTCATTACTGCTGACCAACGTCATTTCTCATGTGTTGCTCATGTATTGTAATTTTAAAGAGGCGATGAACATAAAGGATATTCTGAGATGTCGGCACCCACTGTAATGCGATATGAAAATATTTGCAATTTGGCCACAAAGCCACAGGTAATAAATATCACTGTGGTTTGTGGCCCTCATTTATAATTGAAGAAAATGCTAAATTTCAGTTGGAAACCAGAGAAGATAAGAATGTTTCTGAACTGTCATGGCCCGGAGAAGGGAACAAGTTTGGCCTAGCGACCAGGCCAAAGCTGCCTCAGTCGGGGGGTGTGGCCAGCTTCCCGAGCTCCTCTGCATGTGGGAGAGGCGGGGTTCTCGCCGGAAGGGGGAGGTGGGGAGTGGGGAGCATTTAGACAGAGGAGAGAGAGGGGAGCAATCCCCTTGGGCAGTGTCATGTGAAATCAGATGCGAGGTACCACCGTTGGATGTGCTTTGAGAAACAGAAAACAGATCCGCAGACAGAGAAAAAGGACGCGGAGACAGAAAGGCTAAGCCTGCCTTCGAGTTCTCCCTGAAGTCCTGTTGCCACACCCAGGCGTAGGTAGCTCAGTGAGGCACTCTGGTCTTGATCAAAAAGTTCTTTTTTCTGTTTAAGCCAAGTTCAGAGGATTTGTTTTATTTGCAAACAAGAGCCACAGCTCGGAGAAAGCAAGCCCGGAGCCTGGTGGTATGTGATTTCCCGCCTCTTTTCCCTCACTGGTCTGTCCGCGGCACATAGTAGAACATCCTACGACGCTCCTTGAGTTGGATAGAATTGAAGTTGAAAGAAAGGCCAGATACAGGTTACAGGAAGCCAAGGACAGGGGTGAAAGTTTGTCTACTTTTAAGTTGATTGTTCGGAGGGAAGAGCTTGGAGCATGTTTCAATGTCATAAAGTAGGCAGTTGCAGCCCCAGGAAACAGAGGGCATGACTGATGGGACAAGTTCTCCGAGTGGGGGGGCTTTGGCACCCCCTAGGAGGAGTGAGAAAGGCCCTGCTCCTTCCCTGGAGGCAGCGGGGGAGCGGGATGGGCACTGGCTTGGGCTGGAAGGAGTGGGGCCTGTGAGGCAGGAAGTGTAAAGACTTCTTACTGACAGTGATTTTCTTTCTGAAGCAGAGAGCACATTGTCACCTGGGACCTCTGGGGAGGGGGAGGCCTTAGCTGGCTTAGGGTGGCCCTAGGGGGTGACTGCCACAGCTTATTTAAGCCAGCAACCACCTTCCTCCAAAGGGCAGGACTGTCCTGTGGAAAACGGACTACACTCTTACTAAACTCGGGAGGTGTGGTGGGGTGGGACCTTGACAAGGGCTGAGAAGTGAGTGGCAGAGACCACTTCTGCCCTTGAGCAAACTGCCAAACTGCCCCTGTAACAGGGGCTCCCAACAGCTCCAGAGAACAGAGTGGAAAATATAACCAAACCCAACCCCGCACAGGACAACTCACTTTTGACACAGGTGCAAAGGCAATTCAGCAGAGAAAGGACAGTTTTTTTAACAAATGGTGCTAGAACGATTGGACATCCACAGGCAACACAAAACGAAACAACTGAGATCATTCTTCTGAACTCGTGCTATATAGAGGAACAAACTGATAAATTGGAGTGCCCTTTGAAAGACACTGTTAAGAGAATGATAAGACCAGTCACAGACTGGGAGAAAATATTTGCAAAGCTTATATCTGCGAAAGGACGCATGCACAGAATATATAGAGAACTTTTAAAGCTCAATAATAAAACAAACAAACCAATTAAAGAGTTGGATAAGACACTTCACCAAAGAAGATACAGATGGCCAGTAAGCACATGAAAAGATGCTTACTATTATTAGTTATTAGGAACATGCAAATGAAAACCACAGATGGGGCAGCCCTACTGTGGTGTGGGCCCGTGTCAGCCTCAGGAGCAGGCATGGGGGAATCCATAGAGAATAGGCGGTGGCCTGTGCTGGCTGTTCCCAGGCTTCCCGTCCTCGAGGAAGCGTCTTCTCACGGCTGGGACGCTGGCTTCAGAGTTAGGCCTGTGCTGGGCCTCTCTCCTGACCCCCACGGGGCCCTGCCCTCCCTGAGGCCTTCCCTGGGAAATCCCTGAGGGTTTGGGCCCAGCCCCAAAAGGCCACCAGAGGAGGTTTGAAGGAGACGGCAAGGTGGAACACAGGCATCCTTCTAAATAAAAGCTTCTGGAACAACTAAAAACTAGGCGTGGGTATGTGGAGAGAAAGTGACAACAGAGAGAGAGAAAGCAGGAGAAAATGCCCCCTTCCCGGGTCTGGCCGCGCACAGACCCCCGCTGTGGACTTGGCGTTTCTCCTTCGTCGGTTTTATTCCTGCCCCGTTTTATCCAGCACGGCCCTGCGCAGTAGAGTCTGTGAACTCCCAGGTTGATATGTTCACTACATGTTTTCCAATACACATTAAAGGAAATACGTACCTAAGGCTGTTTCTCTAGAGAGAGAAAGCAGACCAGTGGGTGCCTAGGGCTGGGGCAGCGTTGGGGGAGGTAAGAGGACAATGGCTAAAGGGTGTGGAGTTTCTTTTTGGAGTGATGAAAAAGTCCTATAGTTGATTGTGGTGTTGGTTGCACAGCTTTGTGACTATCCTGAAAACCACTGAATTGTACACTTTAAATGGTGAATTGTATGGTATATGAATTACATCCCAAAATGCTGTATTTTAAAAAGAGAAAGATTTTTAGAAGATACACTAAAACAAAAAAGAAAAGAAAAAAGGGGAAAACCCAAAAAATATATTTAAAAACAAAGGAAAAAAAAGAAAGAAAAGAGAGTGAACGGGTGTGGCTAATATCCTGAATCGCCCTGCGTCTCCCCAGGCTGTGAGGACCACACTTTGGGAATCCTTTAGCTCTGAGGGCCCCAGGGACACTGCCAGGGAACCAGCCTCACTGTGGTTCTGGGTAAGCCAAGAGCAGTCGGCTGTCTAAGGGCTGAAAGGGCGCAGGGTGGTCTCACCCAGGAGAGGGCACTTTGGTGGCAATAATCTCAGTGTGGCTGTGAGTCCCAGGCAGGGTTCTGGATGTTTAAGGCCCCTCCTGGGGGTGATGGCCCACGACAACGTTGTTATCACAACAAAGGCTGTAAAAACAGCAAGCCCAAGTGGCCGCCAAACATCTGTCGTTATCGCCCCATGGAGAGAACATCTGTGATCCTGAGGTGCCGCTGACACAGCTGCAGAGCCACGCGGCCACGAGGCCACTGGACACTTTTATAGCTCCAGGGCTAACACGGTAACTAAACAAAGGCAGACAAAGAACCCAGAGCCACTTGTGGTACTGCAAGCAGGGTGGGATCCTCAGTGACCAATCACCCCAGTTTGCCCAGGACTGTCCCAAGGTTAGCACTGAAAGTCCCGCATCCCCAGGAGACCCCTCAGTCCGGGGCTAACTGGATGGTTGATCGCCTGATTCCTCACAAGCTCACGACCCCTGAAAACAAACCAGCCAGGCAGAAGGACTCCCGAAACGCTCCAAGAAGTGGCTTTCGTCTTTGTTTGCTCCACAGTGACGGGAATATCTCTTGGAGAAGCCAGGGGGACAATCTTGACATGAGCCTTGGAACAGAGACAAGGAGAAGCCAGGTGGCCAGGGCTGCCACCATGCCCTTAGGGAGGGATGACAGCAGGGGCCACTGCGGGGCCCAGCAGGCTCCTCCCCCCGCCCACTGTCACCCTCTGGGGGTTTGACGGTCACTGCTGAATCTACTGTCTCCCTGCTCTGCTCATGTCACAGCAAGGAAGTTGCCAAGGACTGGGTCACCAGCAGCCCCAGGGAAGAGAGTGACGTGGGCTGGTGCACTGAGGGCCCTTGCCTGGCCCCGTTCCCTCCCCACTGCCCTCCTTCATGTCCTTGTCAAACCTGCTCTCAGAAAAAGACTGGGCAAGGGGGGTGACTGGGAGCAAGACGATTTTCCAAGTCCAGGATTTGCGCCCTGTGAGGAGTGGTTCGTGGGCGTCCTGCCCTGTGCCACGCGGGAACCTCCCACGTCCAGACAGAGGACCTGCACGTCCCCTTCAGCAGCCACAGTCACAATGACAACACGAACAAATATCTTGCTTTTATTTTACGCCATACTGATTATAAAAATTATGTAAGTCATTTCATCTGCTATCACAAATGTCATTTTTATCATACCACACGTTCCATGCCCAAACTCACCTTAGTGGGATCATCATTTTATCCAGTAATGGGTCTATTTAATTTTTAAAAAATGAGGTTTACTAAAAAGACTATTGAATGTTAACGGAAAAAATATGAAATAAACACCCAAATCTTATCCACGAATCCCACAGCCTTAACCCAGGTCTGAGACATCACGGTGCCCACTCGAAATGGCTCATAAATCAAGAGCCAGAACCAATCTTTTTTTCTCAACATTATATTTGGTAAAAACGAGTCAAGAATGACTTTTTAGATAATCACACAGAGTATGAGCACAAACATTTCATAAGGCAATAAGTAAGCAAAATTTCAAAAGTTTTTCCGAGTAAAGATAGGCATTGCTAAGAAGCAGCTTTCAAAAATGGTTAAGTAAAACCAGGGGGGAATATACTATAACATAGATGCCCTATATTTGCGCAGCACGTTGGCGTTTATCAAACACATTCCCATGTACCCTATTATGTAGTTTTCATATTAATTCGCAGTACTGCGAGGTAGGTTAAGTCCCATTTTATAGATCAAATAAACTGAGGCTGGCAGGGGTGACTAGCCCAAGGTCACTAGCTGAAGGACTAGGCTCTACCTGTGAGGGCCAGGGACCAACCCAGGGCCCTTCCTGTTACGCTGTGAGCCGTGACTGGATGGAGCTTCTTTGCTACCTGCTGGTTTGCAGCTCATTAAATTGGCGTTGGCCTCAGGCAGCCTGTGTACAAATTTCAGCTCTACCCCCTATCATCTGCTGTGTGTCCTTTGGAAAGTACCTTAGCGTCTCTGAACCTCAGCTTTTTCATCAGTAAAATGGATACAAAGAGTATCTGACATATTGGATCATTGAGAAGATTAAATGAGCTGCTGTAAGTAAAGCCCCAAGTGCAGTGCTTGATAGAGTTCCTGCACAAAATGTTGGTGATTATTATTATTATTATGTTTTTATCCAAATAAATTATAAAACTAATTGGAGGCAGTGACTGATGGGCACTCTGCAGCCTCTGTGACCACGCTTTACACATGACTGGTGCTCCATGAAGATGTTGATTTTCAATAATTTTGAAGGACAAATTAGGCTATTGATGATTTCAGTGTGAAAGCAAGTAAGCAGTCGGTTTCATTAGTGGTGTCTAATCGTGCAAATTTAGAGCATTTGTAAAGAGCCATGGAAGGAGAAGGGCTGCCTCATCTTGTGGTGTGTTGCCTGTTTCAGGAACGCATACTCATTTTATATGTCCTGTGTGTTATGCTGGAAATGCTAGTATTTGGTCAGTTTTGTTCTTAGTCACACGTACATTCTCGGATGTTTGGACATTCAGATGCCTTGTGGGGAAGTGGTAATAGGAACTCTAAGGTCTTGTCCAGTCCTGACATTCTATGATTTTTAACAACCACCCCAACACAATTGTGTAGCATCAATCACTGACCAACTTGCTTTGAAATGGAAAAAAGTATGTATTCCCACCCCATGCAGTGTCTTCCCACCCAGCTACAGAAATAGCTGTCCCTCTCAAATCTCACTTCAAATCTGGGTTTAAGGCACTCATTTTAAAGGGCTTCAAACACTGCCTTAGTGCCGGCCAGGATGCTGGGAGGAAGCTCTCCGGAACACAGGACGTGACCCTGAACTTCTGGAAAGGGAGGGAAAAAGCACAATCGAGATCCTCTAAACTAGAGCGTTCGTCTGCTTTAGCTAACTGAGAAAGGAGCTGATCAGCTATAACCCCTCCAGTTCTGGATCCTTCATTCATTTCCGCAAGGAGTCGCTAGGGGGAGGGGCCACCCCAAACACGCCGGGCAGCGTCCGGGCGGAGGTCCCCATCGCGTCAGACCCCGAGCGCATGTGAGTACCCACAATGACCATTAGGTGTCGCTGTTGTAGCACGACAGGCATTGACCTGGGCGGGGGAGACGATTCTGCCCACGCTCCAAGCCTCACTGCGCTTGGCTTCCCACGTGGTCCCGCGGTTCCCACAAGTCTGGTAGTGCTGGGCTTGAGGCCAGTGAGCAATTGATGATGATGGTAAAATACAGGCAAAACACCTGCACTTGCACTCGGGCAGGTACAGCTCTTTGTGTTGGGAGATGGAAGAGCTGTGGGTATCACAGCTTACTGGAAAGGCAAATTAAATGTATTTTTATTAATATATTGTACTTTAAAATTCATAATAAACTATTTAAAACATACAGAAAATTACAGAGAATATTATAATGAATGCCTGAATTGAATTTTTACACCTTGCCATGTTTGCATTAGTGTTTTATTTCTTTAAATAATAATTTGTAATTTTTTCTACAAGGGTATTGGGTGCATATTTTATTGAAATTAAGTCCTGGGTACTTTGTAGTTTTTATTGCTATCGTTATTATGAATGGGTTCTTTTTTTCTTCACGCTGTCTGTCATTGGTGTATTTATTTTTTATGCAAAAATCTCAGATGCTCTGAATGCTTTGTCTAATCTATTTGAGATGATTACATTTTTCTCTGTCATCTGTTACTGTGCAATTCACTTATAATTTTTTAATGTTGAGCCATCTTGACATATGGGATAAGCCAGTTAATTTTCTCCATCAGCTCTAACCAACAGGAGTTTCTGTGATGATGAAAATGTTCTACTCTGTCCAACAGTGTAGCCACTAGACATATTGATCATTTAAAATGTGGTTAGTGTAACTGAGGAACTGAACTTTAAATTTTATTTAACTTTAATTAATCTAATTATAAAAAATAGCCACGTGTGGCTTATGGCTGCTGTGCCAGACGGTGTAGAGCATTGCAAAGTCCAGCCCTGTGCCCGGTGCGGGACTGTTCGCGTGTCGCTGGAGTTTATCTCCTGTGATTCCCCTCACTTGAATGGGCTCTTTGCTAGTGGCTTATGATTCATGATTTCTCTCATTCATGATTTCTGACTGTCCTCGGGATGTGCAGTAAAGAATGCAAGACTATTGCTTTCCTGCCGGCGCGGTGGCTCACGCCTGTAATCCTAGCACTCTGGGAGGCCGAGGCGGTAGGATCACTCAAGGTCAGGAGTTTGAGACCAGCCTGAGCAAGAGTGAGACCCCATCTCTACTAAAAAATAGAAAGAAATTAGCTGGACAACTAAAAATATATAGAAAAAATTAGCCGGGCATGGTGGCACATGCCTGTAGTCCCAGCTACTCGGGAGGCTGAGGCAGAAGGATCACTTGAGCCCAGGAGTTTGAGGTTGCTGTGAGCTAGGCTGAAGCCACAGCACTCACTCTAGCCTGGGCAACAGAGGGAGACTGTGTCTCAAAAAAAAAAAAGACTGTCGCTTTCCCCAGGGAAAGATAATAAATAAAAGCAGCTGCAGCTGAACCCGAACCTGGCGCAATGAGAAAGTCACAAGACTTTTTGTCATGTGTCGTCAGCGATGTCGGAGGGTCAACATCCAGGTCTTTCGCATCCTGCTGCCTTTTGCAAGCAGGGGATCGTGCTCTTCCTCACTGCGCACCTCACTGCACCCAAGCAGCGTACAAGTCCACATTCAGAGAGAAAAGCTTTAACATTAATTTTTCTTCAGAAAAAAAAATGCACGTGCATTCCATTCTTAAAGAACTACATTCCCTATATAGAAAACACAGGAAATAAATAAAGGTGACAAGAAAAAACCCAAACACTTAACATTTGATATATTTCCTTTTAGAATGTTTTCAATATGAAAGGGGTTTTTGTTGTTCTTAGGTGTGTGGTTGAGATCATTTTGCAGGTATAATTAAAATCCTGTTTTTTTAAAAAATAAAGCATTTAATAATGCTTTTTTAAAGAATAAAGCTCACAATAATATGGGCATTTCCTCATCTTATTAGAAACTTCATAAAGATGATCCGTTGGAACTATATTTTTCCCACAGAGAGACTATAATTTACTTAATAGCACATTATTTGTTTCTCTTTTTTTGCTATCATAAATAAAAAATATCTTTGGCATAAAACTTTTTCACCCTTCTAGAATTTACCCCAAAAGGAGTTATTAGACGCAAGCAAAGTAACTGATATTTGAAAGCCTCTTATGCCTGTTGCCAAACTGCCTTCCAAAAAGGTGTGCAAATCTATACCATCACCAGAGTAACAGGCTTTATCACTCCTTCACCAGCAAGAATTCATTAAAAGCAAACCCCTAATCACCACCGTCAGCACCACACCAGCAATTTGATAGGACACAAGCTTCAGCTCCATTTCTTTGATCAACTGTTTTTCGGTGTTTAACATGTCTTTGATTGAAATTTTTCCGTATGTTCGTTAACATGTTTATTTCCTCTTTGGCGAATCGTCTGCTCAAGTATTTTACCTACTTGGTAATCAACATCTCGGTTTATTTGTTGTAAGAATACTACACCTTTTAAAAATAGCAATCTTTTGTCTGTTTTATTTGTTGTGGGCATTTCCTCTGTTTGCTTTTTAAAATTGGGCTGTTTTGAGATTCCCGTATTTCCAATTCTCCCTTTTCTGCCTCTCTCTCCTGCTGCATCTGGCTGGGAGCACTAGGCAGGCTGCTCTTGTCTCTCTGGTCTTTGCCATCTTCCTCTTTGCGTGAACTGTCATCGAGGGGTCACTGCTCTCCCCCGGCGCTATTGGAGACCCCTGCACATGTTCCAGCCTGACCTTGCGCTGTCCACACCCCTGCCGTGCTCTCCATGTTCCCTGTCTCCACCGACCACACCGCCATCTGCCTGGCCAGCAGCCCTGCCAGAAACTGGCGACACCCTTGGCCCTCCCCTCTCCACTTTATTGTGTCCAACGTCCTGAACGTTCTGCCCCTACTGGCCCCGTGACTCGCCCCCACGGGGAGCACTGCTGTGGGGTCCCCTCCTGGATGACACCAATCAACTTTTTGCCCCCCAAACTTTCTTAATAAAATGCCTACGCATCTACTGTTCAGATTTAATAAATGCTAACATTAGCCATTCGATGCATTGAATTTTGAAAGAAAGAGAATATTATATCAATAGGTGTCGCTGAAACTCTCTTTACGACTCTCTGAGTCCCATCCCCCGTCCCCCGTCCCCCGTCCCCTCTCAGGCGTGTCCACAGCTCTGGAGCTGCTCTGAGCCCTCCCGTCTCCTTTCTATGTCTTGGTTACATGCGAGTCTGAACACACATAAACTCTGCAGTGAGTGGTACAAACATCATGCATCCTCCTGCCTGCACCTTTCCTTCCCACCTGGCGCTGCAGACCGAGAGTGAGCTCTGTTAGTGCAGGTGGCTCCGGTTTATTTGAATTGCTGCATAGATTCCATGGTTTGAATTTGCCCCGATTCACACGTCTCTTCCCCTATTGGTGGATGTTTAGCTTATTTCCTTTTTTTGCATTACAAACCATACTTTAATAAACGTTCTTACTCTCTTCTCCCTCCGCTTGGGTACAAGTTTCTGTAGGGTTCCTCCCTGGAAGTAGAATTGCTGAGTAGACACGTCCTCAACCTCATTCGATTCTGCTCACGGTTTGAGAGCTTGTTTTTCACATTCTCACCAAAAAGGTATTGGCAGCTTTTCCGCAGTTGCTAAGGTGATGGGTGTGGATTGCAGTTCCCTGTGGTTACTTTGCATGCTCCTGTTCACAAGGGACGCTGAGGCTTTTCCCTTTGGCCGAGGCTGCTGTTTTCCCCGCCTGTGAACTGCCCGTTCGCTCCTTTGCCCCAGCTCTCGCCTCTCCTCCCGAGCCCGTTCCCTGCGCCTGCTGCCTGAGCACTGCCGGAAAAGGCAGCCCTGACCAGGCGCGGTCCTGCCCTCCGTGCCTTCCTTCCCGAAGACCCCAGTTCATGAGGTGGCCTCAGACAGGCCTCGGCCTCTGCGGGGGCCACACTCACTCTCTCCTCTCTCCCGACTCCAGGCTGCCTGGGCTTCTGCGAGCTCCTCCAACAGCCAGGCCTGGGCCTCTGAGCCAGTTTCCTCTGCTCCAGCCCCAACTCCCTTCCCCAGGGCTTAGCCTTTGAAGCTCAGTTTATGGCACGGGCCCTCAGGGTCCCTTGGCAGGAGGCCCGAGCACCTGGCAGACCTGCTCCCAGCCGCCCCCTTCCTCAAACCCCCTTCGGCTCCCCTCCGATCCCGCCCCGCTGGCCCTGTTTGCAGCTGTGTCCTCCATGCCTGGCACTGTCTGATGCTCGAATGTCAATCGAGAAAGAGACGGAGGCTCCCCGAGCCGAAGTGACAAAGGACCAGGGCTCTAGACCAGGCCTCTGAGCCTCTCCCGTGGGAGCCCGTCTTGGGCGGGGGTGGGGGATGAGCAGACGGAGCCCACACTCACGCCGACCTCGGCAAGTCCACCTTTTATCTGTTTTATATGTTGAAGGTTTTGGTAAAATTTTATTTGGAAAAAGAGTTCAGCTGCTAAAACTTTTGGAAAACCACTGCTTCGGGCCAAAATTGGCCATCAACTCCCTTCCTGTTCACTGCAAATTTCCAGCCAGTGATGCAATTTGCAGAGAAACAGGGTCTTCCCGGTGTAGGTTTGAGCCGGCCCTGGCTACAGTCTGCCTACCAGGTGGACCTGGAGCTGAGCGTGGCTGTCTCCAGTGCAGGGAGGGCTCCTCCTTTGCCTGGGGAATCTGGAGGGCTCCTCCTTTGCCTGGGGATGGCCACTTCCTCCCAAGGGGAGCACAAACAGAGCGAGAGTCAATGAGGCATGGGACGTGGTTTTAGCTGACAAGAAGCGGGGTGCGGGAGAGTATCTTGGCAAACACGCCGTATGGTAGTGAGCCATGAGCCTGTGCTCTTCTGCTGTAGTGAGGACGGGGAGGGAGGAGTCCAGAGTAACATGCCTCCCGGTGCTGCTGTTGCGTGCTCCCTACGTCCTGGCGCTGTGCTGGTGCCTTTCACACGCTAGCATTTCATCCTTGCAGCTGATCATCAAGTGGGGTTTGAGAGGAGGAAACTAAGGTAGATAAGGGCTTAAATGACTTGCTCAAAACCCTCTTCCATTTCAGATCCCACAGCTACTTCTACAGCTTTCTCTGCATCCGGAATATTCCCACGAATGGTCATCCGGCCAGTGCTGTGCTGTGCCTCTTATGATGCCCGTTCATCCTATTGCCCGCGCAGAATAGAATTTAGGTGACGATCAGACTGTCGAGGTATTTGAAAGACGGGCACACAGTGCTGCAGGAGGGTGGATGGCCATAACGGCTGAGCTGTATGGAGCCCTGGCAGGAGAATAAAAACTACTGAGCAGCTAAAGGCTCGGAGCGGGAGCCAGGGGGCCTCTTTGGTGTCTCCTGTACTGGAGGAACGGGTACAGCTGAACAGGGGATTGAGGCTCTGATAGTCACAGAACTGCAGCAGTGTTTAAATGCCCAGCAGAGGCAGGTCTGTTGTGCTAAAGTCATTGCTCTTGCTGGGAGAACACGGCCCACAAACACAGGGAACATGTGCATGGGAGCCTCTAGGGTGCAGCTCTGCAGACCCCCGGGCTTGCAGAGGGGGCCCACTCTTCCCTAGTGAGAGGTCCCCTGTGCCAAAAGACACTGCAGAGGCTCCGTCCTGAGGAGCTGCACTCACCCCCACCTGGCCACCAAGCTGGTAACAGGCTTCAGTCCAGCACACAGTGCCCTGATCAGGGAGGACAGCAATCACGCTTCAGAGAAGCTGCCGGGATCAGACAGCTGGTGCCGGCAGGAGCCAGGGAGAGCCTCTGGGCTGGATTCCGAGGGGGCCTGATCAAGGGGGCTAGAATATAAGACTGGATAAACAAGAGTTCATTGATTTGGGGGCATTTTATTGGGACACAGGATTTAACACCCCGGCAGGGGCTCCAGAGGATGGGGCAAACTCCTGCTACGGTGCTGTGGGAGGCCTGTCAGCATGACAGCCAACGCAGAGTGGATGGTGACCAAACCCCTGTGGCCCATTGATTCCACATGGCCCAATCCATCCTGGAATAAGGGTCTGCTTATTCCTGGCGTGGCTCTGTCTTTCCTGCCCATGAGCTTCAGCCAGCGCCACTGTGGCAGGGCGTCCTTAGCGCCTTATCCCTGGGCACAGAGTCCCACGTGGCACAGCAAGAGCTGTGCAGGAGCAGTCGGTCCCTGGGCCCCAAGACCACTGGTGGTGCCACACGCTGCACCCCAGCAGCAGGGGTCTGCATGGCACAGCCGAAGCTCCAGCTTAGCAGGTGCACTCTGAGAAGACGGGCTGCCACCCCTTGGGATGCAGTCCAGGTAAGACATCAGACGTCTCTCTTTGGTACTATGTTCCCAGCAGGAACGCATGGCCCAGGAGACAAGGCTGGTGGCACAGAAGTGACCATCCGTGACTGCTGGGGGCTGTGTGCTTCTCCTCTTCCTGATGCTGGCTCTGCAGGGCTGTAGGTCGTGGCCCAGAAAGGGAGGGCACTCTAGCCAGAGCACATGGCAAGGTCCCTTGGACTCCAAGGCACCTCGTGGCAGGAGCCTTGACTCCTTGCCTGCAGCAACCAGCAGGTGAAGGGTCCCCGTCCTCATCCGAGGAGGAGAGAGGGGTCAGGGAGGAGCACGTGTGGAGCCCAGGCCATGCACTCGGCCACCTCTGGTACCCTCGTGCCGCACTGTAACTGCAGACGGGCATTTGCAGTCAGCCGGTGACAGCTGATTGCAGACTCAGCGCCCCTGGGAAAGAAGGTTGGGTCTCACCAGCAGCACACCCCACGACCTGCTGAGCGCTGGCTGAGGGTACACAGAACTCCGAGGGGATAACAGAGGAGGGACAGGATGAGACCTACTGTCCCACCAACCTCTGGGTCCATGGAGAAGCTGCTTCCCGGACCTGCAGTGAGGAGATAAAGTGGACCTTGGGGCTCAAGGCAGGGCGGTGACAGCCATCAGGGTCACCATGCAGGAGTCCTGCTGGGGGAGGATCCGCAGCCACATTGGCGCACAGCCTCCTGCAGGCCGTGTCCAGTCCCTAGCTGAGCACAGTGGGCTACTAAGTCAGGCCACCGCATGAAGACACTGGCCTCCTCTGACGGGCAGCTGGGTCTTGAAGACCCCATTCCCCTCTCTTAGCACCAGGCCACATTCTGGGAGTCTGTCTGTCGAGTCCCCCAGGTGCAGACCCTCCAGGGGCTCTGCCCATGTCTAATCGCCGGTGTCTCTGACCAGGCTTCGTGGCTGCTGCCACCGACCAGGGACGCTCTTTGGATTTGAAAGATCGACTGTCAAGCCACTTCTCAAGGGGGTGAGGGTCTATAAAATATCTTAGAATGTTAGAATAAAAGGCAGCCTTAAAAATTTTTTTTAGAATTCAGTACATGGGTCTCATTTTTTGTTTTTGTTTTTTTTAACTTTGCTACAGAACATTAAAAAAAATCAGTTATGGGTCGGAGATGGCTTGAAGCCTGGCCTCTGAGAACCCAGGTACGAAACCAGCCTCTGGGGCGCCCCCGCTTTCCCCAGCCTGGCTGCTGCCCCTGCGCCCGGTGTGTGCGGACGCTGTGGCCGTTTCTAGGTATTTTTCCGTTTCTGCTTTGCAGATGGGCAGGGATGGGTCTTGCTCAAGTTTAGATGCCCTCGCAGCTGTCGGAGATGGTCGGTACCCGCCCCTTGTAGGGAGGACTCTGCTGTCCTGCAGCGAAGAGGGCGCCGCAGTGGGATTTTCTAACAGCTTCTTCCGAGACAGAGATGGGAGGGGAGGCGAGGGGCGCCTGGTGCCCCCACTCCCTGCTCCCGCCCCACGTGCTCCTTTCCCGTGATCCATAATCAGGTGCTTCGAGGTTGGCTGGACCACGTGTGTGCTGTCTTTGGAATGAATCGAAACCTTAATCGCCTGCTCTAATAGTTTCTTTTAAACTGTGGAAATATCAACGCTGTAAGAAAATATGTCTGAAGGGAACACTGAAAATAGCTTAAACTTTTCTCTGTAAAGTTTTTTCCGGGTGAGCAATGTTTTCAACTTAAAATGTTCCCTTGTAATTATGCCTCTGTCTGTATTTGTGATTTGCTTTTGCTTGACTTCCATTCTGTTTATTCAGCAGTTAAGGGCCCTGCCACGGTGATCAGCTGACCGAAGACATCCTCGCGGTGTGCTTAGAAAGAGAGAGCGGAGCCCAAATGAAGAAACCACGTGTGTCGCTTCCCTCCTCAACACAGCCCTTAATGTGGAAAGGAGTAATCTTACTGCGATACCCTCCACTCCCCCTCTGCCACACAGATGGCACCGCGAGAGGGAGAGAGGCAGGGAGGGCGGGAGGGAAGCAAAAAGTGATGTCAGATGTGGGAATCTGTCCAACTTAAAAAAAAGAAAAGAAAATCGGCACTGCTGGTATTCCACAACTGTGAGATGCCACCAGTGCAGCATCTACAGCAGAAGCCGCCAGGCCTTGGGGCGCTGTGACACCAGAGCTGTCCCCTGGCCATTCCCTTTGCACCCCGCCTCAGCAACGACATCACAGCCCAAGCCAGTACTGACGTGACTGAAAGCTAGTTTTCTGAGCCTTCAGCAACACTCCTCGACTCACGAGGTCTATTATATCCCAGAAAAGGAGAAGCCAGAAAAGCATTATGGTTTTAGGTTCACAGTTTTTCAGGAAATGTAATGTTCTCTCACATTTAGAATTTTATCTATTCTTCTGAATTTGAGCATATGCTACTAAAGAGAGATTCTGAAATGAGACCGTAGCAAGACCACTCTCAAAGCACGTGGCGCCACATCCAGCAGGTCCCTGCAGAGCACGGGCGAGCGCGGGACGATACATCTCGTTCACCGCGCTGGCCCGGAAGCCAGACCAAGTGCGGCACACGGACTGCACTGTTTGAATGAACAAATAAGAAATAAAATTTCTAAATCAAGTTTTAACTCTAGAAAGCAGAGACCTCTGGTAGTTGTTTGGGGTTTGCAGGCGGCATAAGATGCTACGTGGTGAGCGTGAGCAGAGATATGGTATGTACAAGAGAATTACTAGACATGGAGGCGGCCAGCCCTCCAGAGCCGCAGCCTCTCTGTCCACGGATTCAGCCAACTGCCGATCAAAAATATTCAGGGAAAAAAAACCAATAAAAAATAATGCAAATAAAAACCAATATAGAACAATACAACTGTTTACACAGCATTTACATCGTATGAGGTATTATAAGTAAACTCGAGATGATACCAAGTATACAGGAGGATGTGCAAATGCCGTTTTATATCAGGGACTTGAGCATCCACGGATTTCGGTGTCCTAGGGGGTCCTGGAACCAATCCCCCGTGGGTACCGAGGGACAATTGTACATTTTAGTGGAAAGGCAGTCGAAAATGGGAGAACTAAAGACGGGCAGCTTCCTGGGGAACATCTGTTCTTACTGAGAATCCAAGCCTTGAGAAAGCCTGAGGCCATGCCTGCAGAATGTCTGTCCCTGACGCTCGTGTCTCTTTATGGACTGTCATATGGGGCTGCACGGGAGTGTGACACTACCAGGACAGTGTGGCCCTTTCCTCCTCAGCAAGAGCGGCCCTGTGGAAGGACCAGAGAACCAAACGACTAGCAGGGCACAGATGCTGGTGCACATATGGCCACATTCATTAGGACACTTTCAGGGTGTCACACTGGCTCCCTGCAAGAAAACGGTGACAATGCAGTGCTCCTGCCACAGGTGACCACAAGCAGTGATCTTTCTTAGTACAAATTCGATAGTGTTACGGTTTGAGAAGAAAGTCATTCAGATGCGTGGGGATCTAGAGGAGCTGGCACGCATACTGCTAATATGAAGTGAGTTTTAAATAAAGCCCAAGTTAGCAAGAGTGCAGATAAAGGACGTTATCAAACAGGACGATGTCTGTCAGTCTTTGATGTTAAATATGACGAGGCTCTGTTTTCTGTCTGACGATTACTATGGGGCGTCTGGCTGGTAGCTTGTTTTGTGCTTTTTTTTCCCTCTTATTTGCCTTTTTCCTGGGTGTTTGTTCATCAAGATGGAGGCAAAGTTTTGACATATGTTAAATATTTCTTCCCCTAAAGTTTTTTTTGAAAAAAACTTTATTATTTTAATTTCTATACGCTATGGTTTGAATGTTTGTGTCCTTGCCGAAATTCATACGTGGAAACCTAATTGCAGGTGATATATTAGGAGGTGGGCCCTTTGGGAGGTGATTAGGTCATGAGGGTGGAGCCCTCATGAATGGGATTTGTGCCCTTATAAAAGAGGCCCAGAGACCTGCCTCGCCTCTTCTACTATGCGAGGACACAGGGACCTGGAAACGGGCCCTCACTGGACACTGAATCTGCTGGTGCCTTGATCTTGGACTTCCGAGTCTCCAGAGCTCTAAGAAATAAATTTATGATCTTTGTAAGCTACCCAGTTTATGGTACTTTGTCACAGCAGCCTGAATGGACTAAGATGATGTACAATAAAATGCACTCGAATCAATTTTATAGTTTATATGTAATAAAATGCACCCATTTTAAAGTGAGTTTTGACAAATGAACATGCCCATGTAACCTTGCCTCGATTAAGATGTAGACATTTCTGTCACCCCAAAAAGTCCCCTTGTGCCCTGTCTCAGTGACTCCTAGCCCACTGCTCTCTGCTTTCTGTTGCTATAGCTTTGCCTTTTCTATAATCTCACTTAAATGAGATCATACAGAGTGTCCTCTGAGCTGGGCTTCTTTCACTTAGCATGATGCATTTGCGATTCTCCCATGTTGTATCAGTATTTATGTGTTTCTTTCTAGTGCTGTACATTCCAATGTGTAGAGATACCATAATGTGTTTATCTATCAACCTATTGATAGACATTTGGGTTATTTCCAGGTTTTGGCCACTATGAATAAAGCTGCTATCCACATTCATGTTTAACTATTTTGTTTCTGTTTTGAGACAGAGTCACACTCTGTCACCCTGGCTGGAGTGCAGCGGCATCACCATAGCTCAATGCAACCTCAAACTCCTGGGCTCAAGCAATCTTCCCGCCTCAACCTCCCAAGTAGCTGGGACTACAGGTGTGTACCACCACACCCTGTTAATTCTTCCTATTTTTGGTAGAGACAGTGTCTTGCTCTTCCTCAGGCTGGTCTCAAACTCCTGATGTCAAGGGAGCCTCCCGCCTCAGCCTCCCAGAGTGCTAGGATTACAGGCGTGAGCCACCGCACCTAGACTGTGTCTAAGTCTTTATGTGGACTTATGTTTTTGTTTCTTTTGGGCAAATTACCCCCAAAATTTCATGGCTCATTTTTGCCTATTAAATTGAGTACACTCTTAAGGACCTCCACAGAATGGTTCAGATTACCCTTCCCGTCTTATCTTCCCCATCGTTCAGCCAAGTGAGGTTTATACCACCCCTGCAGTTTCTAAAGTCCCCCATGACTCACACTGCGTCCTCCATCGCGAATGTTCCCACCTCTGTCAGTCTCACCTGCCATTGCAGTCCCGACCCCAAAGCCTCCCTTCGTTAACTGTCCCTCAGTCAGCCATGAGAAGTCATCTCTCCCTTCGCTGACCTTTGTATGTCTTTGTACAGCACTTGCATTGTGTTATAACTGCAGTTGGTTCTCATTATTTATAAATGGCAGTCACATTCCATAAAGTCTCGGCAAACACCGCCTTAGCTAATACTGAACACCGACTTGCTCCTACGGGAAACGTGGGGTCAGGTTCCCATGAGCCTCTGGTCACGACATTTTCACCAGCCCATCATCACATGATCTTATTTTATGTGTGTTTCTGTTTAAAGGCACCTTATTTAATAGACATCGTTCATTCGCGGACACTGAGCTCACAGTCACAGGACGACAACTCGTGGCGGCACAAAGCTTCGCTGATGTGCGTTTCCTCCTTACCTCACGTCCAGCCTTCTTGGGCGTAGGGACGCTAGAGAGCACTTCAGCTCTGTGCTTGGGGGGCTTTTAAATAGCAAGATTACAAAAAAAAAATATGCAGAAAATGTGTCCTTAAGCAGACCATAAAAAGGACACTTGTTCATAGTTTGAGAGGCAGAGTGTCTCCTTGTGTGATTGGCCGGGAGCGTGAGCACTGGGCCACACAATTTGTCACCATTCTGCATGTGTGCACCGATGCCGTGAGTGCGCCATGAGCATTTTTGGTGAATAGGCAAACTCACAAAGTGTACGGAATCCATGAATAATGACAACCGACTGTACTTGCACACTTATTTCCCTTTAGTAGACTCTGAGGTGGTGACTTTATCTTCCATGTTATCACCCACACCGCCTGGCCTGTGGGAGGGGTGTGACATTGAAAAGCATTTGGGGGAAAATGATAGAAAAGTAGTTGGACTCTGTCACCACACTTATAATGTAACATAAAATTTGCTGTCTACCTACTGTGTGCCGAGCCCGAGCTGGGAGTGAACACGGTAAGAGAACTTGGAATCAGATTAGGAAGACTAGCAAAAGGGGAAAGTAGCAAAAGTTGAAACGTGAAGTTTCTCCTGAAATATAAAGATGGTTCTGGGGGCTGAGACCTGATAACTTCCTGTAGCTACCTTGGGATGTGGTTGACTCGCAGTCGCCTACAGGAACCGAAGGCAGCACGCTGCAGTGGTTGAAAGCTTGACCGGGGCCAGACTGCTTGATGTTGAATTCCGGCTCTGACTGTTACCAGCTGTGTGACCTCGGGTGAGTTACCTGACCTCTCCTCGCGTCAGTTCTTCCTCTGCAGGTGGGGATGGAGTATTACCTACCTCTTTGGGTTGTTATGAGGACTGCATGAGTTGATATTTGGAAAGCATTTAGAATAGTGCCTAATGTCATAAGCCTGAGTTAGATAAATCATATTTTAAAAAACTACATAGTAACCAATTTATCTGCTGAAGAAACAAATCTTGTCAGAACAATTTGATTATCTTTGTGAGAGAAATAGGTAAGTAAACATGGAGGTCATTGCTTCTATTTGGTATTCTCATTATCAAGCTAGGAAAAGGTGGTCTTGACCATGTAGGTGAATCATCGAGCACCAGGACGTGCTCTGAGGGTACCAGACCCTTCCTGCAGGACTAAGTCACGGCGGGTCCCGAGGCTCAGAATCGACATCGCCACTCTGCTCAGTCTCTCGGCGAGTGACACACAAACCCAGTGAGGAAACGCGCAGATACACAGACAAGGATTAACTTAGAATGGATTAACGCTGAAGGAGAAATTAAAATTTAAGTAATCTTAAACATCAGAAAAATTGTTCTATGATAGCAGCACAAAGTCAATAGTCACGAACCAACAGCACCAATGGATTAAAAAAAATACAACACAACAAAAGCAAAAATCAGAGGGAATGACAGATGGAACAATTCAAAGGGTCAGCGTGGACTCATGACATCTCTCTGAAAAGCCCAGGCTGAAACCTACGTGATTAACACCCAGCATGCCAATAATGTCCAATATGCCCCGAACACGGAACCAAGAGCACTCGATTTGCAAGTGCCAGAAAATAAGCATCGGGCCATTTTCAGAACGAATCAGGATGCCAAAGGTCCTATGTCCAATCACGATTTATAAAATGTGGTAGCGGAAGCAGGGCTGTCAGTAAAGGAATGGAAAAATAGGTCGCATGAGGAAAGACGGAAGGTATTCTGTCTAGAGAAGAGAAAGCTAAAATGTTAGCAAATTGCATTCTTTGAGAATGAAAGGAATTTTTTGTCTTACATTCTCAGTATCAAGCCTACGTTCAACTGAGAGAATAGAGTCAATGAGGCTGATTACTGTAATCAGATCCTTTTACTTGGGGACAGATGAATGCCAGGAAATGGAACTGCCTCTCTAGAAGGGGTTTCAAGTATTCTGTACTGTAGCAAATGTGGTTTAGAAGCCAGAACACATACATATGCTCAGGGAAAAGAATGACAGTTGGTGTAAGATTTTCAGCGAATACTACTTACTGTTTATTTCACTTGTTTCAGAATTTGGGAGTCAGTTGTTTCTTGCAATGTGAAGCTAGTACACTACTAACCTGTAGCGTTATTAATGATAGTGAACAGTAGGGAAAAAAAGATTGTGATTAACAGAGAGGAAGAAGGTGGCAAGTTTTAAAATCCTTGCTGTATGTTTTAGCCATTTGATATTAACTATGTTTTGGGATACCTCATGATCATAACAAAAATCACCTACTACCATTCATTGGAATCAGATTGTGTATACGAGGTCTGTCTATAATATGAAAAATAGAGACATTGAAGATACAAGATACATTGTACATAGGACAATGAGGCCTTGGTCTCCTTCAAAGTGGGCACCTTGGAACCTCACACAGTTCTCCCAGCGTCTCTTAACCCAACTGGTGCACGTTCAACATTCCCGGGTGTTCTGCTTGTTGCAGATCTTCCAGAACGTGGATCACTTTCGACAGATTCTCGACCGTCTTTGAAGCATTTGTGCCACACTTTCATTTGTGGGGCACGCATTGCATCGTCCCTGAAAGCCTTCTGAATCATCCAAATAGTTTCTGCGGAGGAATGTTCACGCTTATGCAGAATTGGATGCAGACTCGTTGCTCTGCTTGCTCAGTCATTTTGAACATGACGGCCACACAGGGCACGGACTCCCTCAACGGTGTCCAGCGCCCCACTGACTAGCACAGCGAGGGCATCATTGTTCACACACGTGCATCCCAGTCCACTCGCCTTGGCTGCCAGGTTACATCGATGTCATGCAAACCATTCTTGTTATTTTAACAATGGCTGGATACTTTCCAGACAGCCCTCATACTGCTTCTCATTTGTTAGCTTAGCAGAGCTTGGTTGTCTGGATTAGTTACCTAGTTTTTTTTTTTTTTTTTTTTTTTTGAGACAGCCTCACTCTGTTGCCCCAGGTAGAGTGCCATGGTGTCATCATAGCTCACTGCAACCTCAAACTCCTGGGCTCAAGTGATCCTCCTGCCTCAGCCTCTGGAGTAGCTGGGGACTACAGGCGCATGCCACCACGCCCAGCCAATTTTTCTATTTTTAGCAGAGACAGGGTCTCACTCTTGCTCAGTCTGGTCTCAAACCCCTGGCCTCAAGCAATCCTCCTGCCTCAGCCTCCTAAGAATGCAGGACTACAGGGATGAGCCACCACGCCCAGCCGTAAATTAGTATTCTAAGGTGTCCATGCTGTTCTGTGATGAAAAGAATCTGTCATTTCAGCAAAAGGGCATTTGAAAGACTTCTGTTAAAAACCAAAAAGGTAGTAATTAACACTTCAAGCCAATTCATGCAATAAAATGCAGGCTGGTTTCATGTCATTCATTATGCAGGCAATGTCTTGGTTATAAGGACCCAATTTTCATATATACCAATAGCCCCTGCTCTCCACTATTAATGCTTTAGTGAGAAGCCTGTCTTTCTGCCTTTCTTGGGAATAAGGAAAAGAGGGTTACTATACCTTTTGCATTCAATCTTCTTTCTTTCTCCTCTCAATCAGATTTCTCCAGAAAAATATTCTCCCACGCCCCTTTCTGCTCCAATTTTGAGCACCCCCCAACAAAAAAATGACCTTCATCATGTCTAAGAACAAAATGCCACTAAAGCACCTAGAACCAAGAAAAGACAAACTTTAAGCTTTGAAGTGAAGTAGAAAATAACAGAATCAGAGGCCTCAATTTCAAACGCCAATTTCTGAATATTCCAGACATCCACAGAAATCTCTTCTTCTGGCATCCTCCTCCGGCACCATATGGCAGATAACTGAAACATTATTTTTTAATTTCATTGTCACATTTATGTATCCCAATACATCTACTGTGCCTTATTTCAGTATTTCAAATGTAAAGCATTGCAGCTAATCCGTGGGCTGGCCTCAGAACCTATCATTTGTGGTTCTATGGAAAATACATACTAAGTTCAAAGTGGCTGTACCCACTGGTTAACTTGAATAAATGTCAGAAATTAACTTGACCTTCAAGCTAAGAATTATTATCACCAAAGCTGGGTGCAGTGGTGCACGCCTGTAGTCCCAGCTACTCAGGAAGCTGAGGCAGGAGGGTGGCTTGAGCCCAGGAATTTGAGTCCAGCCTGGGCAACATAGCAAGACTCCATTCCTTAAAAAAGATAAAAAAGGAATCATTATCACCAAAAATTACTGACCTCTTGCTACACATGACAGTATGTACCATAGGGACAAAAGAATTATGTCACAACACCTGGCCTGTCAGCATATACAGGCATACCTTGGATATATGGCAAATTTGGTGCCAACAAACTGCAATCAAGTGAATACCACAATAAAGCAAGTCACATGAATTTTTTGGTTTCCCAGTGCACATGAAAGCTACGTTTATACCATACTGCAGTCTATAAAGTGTGCAATAGCATTATATCTAAAAACACAATGTACATTCCTTAATTAAAAATACTTTATTGCTAAAAAATGTTAATGAGCATCTGAGCCTTCAGTAAGTCCTAATATTTTTTGCTGGTGTTAGGTCACCATTCTGTGTTGATGGCTGATGACTGATCAGGGTGTTGGTTGCTGAAGGTTGGGATGTCTCTGACAATTTCTTAAAATAAGATAATGAATTTGCCACATGAATTAACTCTTCCTTTCATGAAAGATTGTTCTGTAGCATGCAATGCTGTTTGGTAGCATTTTAGCCACAGTAGAACTTCTTTCAAAATTGGAATCAATCCTCTCAAACCCTGCTGCTGCTATATCACTAAATCTATGTGATATTCTAAATCCTGTGTAGTCATTTCAACAGTGTGCAGAGCATCTTCACCAGGAGTAGATCCCATCTCAGGAAACCACTTTCTGGCTGGGCACAGTGGCTCACACCTGTAATTCCAGCACTTTGGGAGGCTGAGGCAGAAGCATTGCTAGATGCCAGGAATTTTAGATCAGCCTGGGCAACATAGTGAGACCCCAACTCTACAAAAAAATTAAAAAAAAAAAATAGCCAGGCAGGCCCCTGTGGTACCAGCTACTTGGCTGAGGCAGGAGGATCACTTGAGCCCAGGAGTTTGAGGTTGCAGTGAGCTGTGATTGTGCCACTGCACTCCAGTCCGGGTGACGGAGTGAGACCTTATCTCAAAACACAAACAAGTTAATAAATGAAACTCACTTTTTTGTCTCATACATAAGAAGCAACTCCACATCCATTAAAGTTTATCATGAGATTGTAGCAATTCAGTCACATCTTCAGGCTCCACTTGCAATTCTAGATCTCTGATTCTAATTCTAGATCGCTGTTTCTACCGTATCTGCAGTTACTTCCTCCAGTGAAGTCTTGAACCCCTCAGTCATCCACGAGGGTTGGAATCAACTTCTTCCAAACTCCTGTCAATGTTGGTATTTAAACCTCCTCCCATGAATCACAAATGTTCTTAATAGCATCTAGAATGGTGACTCTGTTCCAGAGGTTTTTGGTTTACTTTGCCCAGATCCATCAGAAGAATTACTATCTATGGCATCTACAGTCTTATGAAATGTATTTCTTAAATTAAGACTTCAAAGCTGAAGTTACTTCTTGATCCAGAGCCTGCAGAATGGATGTTGTGTTAGCAGGCGTGAAAACATCGATCTCTTCGTACATCTCCATCAGAGCTCTTGAGTGACCAGGTACGTTTTCAAGGAGCAGGCATCTTTTATTCTGAGTGGAAGCTCTCAACAGTGGGCTTAAAATATTCAGCAAACCATGCTATAAACAGATGTGCTATCATCCAGGTTTTGTTGCCATTTATAGAGCAGAGGCAGAGCAGATTTATCGTAATTCTTAAGGGCCCTAGATTTTCAGAATGGCCAATGAGCATTGGCTCCAACTTCAGGTCACCAGCTGCGTTAGCCCCTAATGAGTCAGCCTGTCCTCTGAAGCTTTGAAGCTAGGCATTTACTTCTCCTCTGTAGCTAAGAAAGCCCTAGATGGCATCTTCTTCCAATAGAAGGATGTTTCATCTACATGGAAAATCTGTTGTTTCGTGTAAACACTTTCACCATTGTCTTAGCTAGATCTTCTAGGTAACTTACTGCAGCTTCTATGTCAGCACTGGCGGCTTCATCGCACACTTTTATGTCATGGAGATGGCTTCTTTCCTCAAACCTCATGGACCAACCTCTGCTAGCTTCAAACTTTTCTTCGGCAGCTTCCTCATCTCTCTGCCTTCATAGAATCGAAGAGAGTTAAGGCCTTGTTCTGGTTTAGGCTTTGGCTTGTTTGACTGCTAAAACTTTCTCCCTATCAGCAAAAAGGCTGTCTTGTTTTATCATTTGTGTGTTCACTGGAGTAGCACTGTTAATTAATTTTTTTTCAAGAACTTTTCCTTTGCATTAACAACTTGGCCAACTGTTTGGCACAAGAGGGTTAACTTTTGGCCTATCTCGGCTTTCGACATGCTTTTTCACTAAGCTTAATCCTTTCTAGTTTTTGATTTAAAAGCGAGAGATGTAACTTTTCCTTTCACTTAAAGAGTCCATTGTAGGGCTATCAATTGGCCTAATTTTAATATTGTTGTCCCAGGAAGTAGGGAAGCCTGAGGAAAGAGAGATGGGGGAAGAGTCCGTCAGTGGCAGTGAGCACACACACATTTACCCACAGAGCCCCCAAACAACTAAAATAGTAACAGCAAAGATTACTGATCACAGATTACTGTAACAGATACAAATGATGAAAAAATATTGTGAGAATTACCAAAACATAACACGGAGACACAAAGTGAGCACATGCTGCTGGAAAAATGGCACCAACACACTTGCTTGACGCAGGGACCCACAAATCTTCGATTTGTAAAACAGTATCTGGGAAGCACAATAAAGTGACACATGATAAAACCAGGGCTGTCTGCATGAAAGTGGAGCGGTAAAGTAGCAATGGATGCCAAGTGAGCACAAAATCCACCCACTTGTCCGGGAGAAGGTGCAGTCTGGAAAGGCCTTGGAATCTTGACCCTTGCGGCGATCCTTGAAAGGTTAAACTTAAACAGAGGGATGGGCAAACGGGATGGACATGAGTACACAGTGGGGATGTGCAAGACCTATTAAGGGGGTGATTAGGCCAATCCTGTTGTAAAAGGATTCTACCGGGAAGTAACTAGGGATGATGAAGAGGCAAGCAAGGAGTAGACGACAGATACCAGTGAACAACGGGGAAACAATCAAGATTTCTGACCAGGACAGTGGACATAGTGTTATCCCTGCAACATGCTGGGATCTAGCTGCAGGGACCCGGAGGCAGGGCCATCAGTGAGGTCCCAGTGTGAAAGGGCTCTAAGCCTAACCACCCACGGGTGGGCTCAAAGGTGAAAAGTTTGTTCTTTTTAAACTCTCTGGGGCCAGGGGCAGTGGCTCACACCTGTAGTTCCAGCTACTAGGGAGGCTGAGGCAGGAGGATCCCTTGAGCCCAGGAGTTCGAGGCCAGCCTGGGCAACATAGTGAGACCTGGTCTCTAAACAACAACAAATATCTAGGAAGGTGAGTATCTAAGGTGAAGAAACTGCAGTATTTGTTCGCTGTGCTATGAGGATCAAGAAACACTTTCGGAATGAAGAGCAGTAAGCGGCAATGGTTCCGTACCGTGACAGAGGAAGGCTGCCCCCAGCAAGGGAAGGGAATGGAGGCGAGGAAGGGGCCCCCGAGGAGGGAGGCACTGGAGTGACGTGTGCCTCGGTCAGTTCTAGGCTTGAAACAAACACGCAGATGTGCAAACACTGAAGTAAGTCCTTTGAATAAAGTGTTTATCTTCCTGGAGAAAAATCTGTTGTACTCCATCATAAAATATACATTTAAATAGCTAGACATACAGTAGAAATATAAACACACTTGATCTTCAGGTTAGCCTTTGATACTTTTATAATCTTCGTAAGGCAACCAACCTTTGACATTAAGAGGGAAAAATTCTATCTTAGTGATTGAAACATTAAATTCTGATCCACGGAGATGGCCCTAGAGCAATTCAGAGAAATAAACGGCAAACTTACCTGTTAATAGTGTTCAGAGAAAAATGCCTCCAAACCCATTCATGTAAAACATGACCCACTTTTAGGATAATGCAGTTCCTAGTGCAAGAGAAGGGGTAGCAGGCTCAGATGATAGTTTCACATTACTCCTCACAGCACCCCTGTGAGGTGGGTTTAACATCAATACAATCATCTTCATTTAACAAGGAGGGGAAATAAAATCAAGGAACTGCCCCAGGGTTACAGGGTAGGTAGATCTATGGAGATGTCCGGGTGGGATCTTAACTTTCCTGACTCTTAAAGAATTGAGAGGTCTACCTGAGGAACAATGCTCCATGTACATCAGTATATAAAGAATACTGTTAAAAATGCAACCGCTTTCATAACCTCTCTGAATAGCTTACTATTATCATGAAACACGGTAGTTCTATTTTTGAACCAATAAGGAAGAAATTTATAGTTGCGAAGACAAGGCATTTTTATATGATTAACGACACTAATTCCCCAAACCAAAACCCAGAACCAGACTACTACGTACTGCAAAGGAAAAAAAACCTAACTTAACAAATAGGAAGCTCCAAAATTGTGTTTTCTTTACGAAAGAACTTTTCTCTCAGTTGCCTAATTATATTTTCAGCCGGGAGAAACGAAAATTAAAATGTAGCTCTGAGCCATGTCATCTTCAAGTGAAATGCATATATTACAGTTCCAAAAAACTGGAGCCAAAAATATGTTTACTTGTTGTGTCGAGCACTTTGTAATATTATGTGGGAAACTATGCTAATACCCAGTGTATAGATATTAAACCTGGAACAGTCTCGGGTGCCACTAGATTATTTTCTAGGGCAATACAGCCAACTTCAATTACTCATGGGCTGAATATTATACTGTTTACCTCTTAAACCTATCTTCACTCACTAGAATTTCCTATCAACATTACATGGATGAAATGTCAGTTAATTTTACTATTTATAAATGCTTTGATTAAAATATAAAGTTAATAGCTAATATATTAGGTTTTTTTTTTTTTTTTTTTTTTGACAGAGTCTCACTGTGTTGCCCGGAATAGAGTGCCGTGGCATCAGCCTAGCTCACAGCAACCTCAAACTCCTGGGCTCAAGCGATCCTCCTGCCTCAGCCTCCCAGGTAGCTGGGACTACAGGCATGCGCCGCCATGCCCGGCTAATTTTTTCTATATATTTTTAGTTGTCTGATTAATTTCTTTCTAATTTTAGTAGAGATGGGGTCTCGCTCTTGCTCAGGCTGGTTTCGAACTCCTGAGCTCAAACAATCCGCCCGCCTCGGCCTCCCGGAGAGCTAGGACTACAGGTGTGAGCCACCGCGCCCGGCGTAGGTTGTTAAGTATAAAACGTCCGATTTCCTTAAGTACTAAGTTTGACAGTTTATATCTCTGACATTTCACTGACACTTCTTATTTTTATTGTGAAGGTACATCCTCAGTCTTCCCAATGCACGTTTTGGCTTGTGATTCTTTCTAACTTTTTTGAGAGCAGTTTTTGTGAAACCACTGATAAGTCAAAGATTTTGGGGTTATTTCTGGATATGAGTTCCATTATGGAACCAATGCAGCACAGACAGCTGGAAATATCAATGAAGTGTTTGGGAAGGATGTGGTTAATGAACACAACAGTATGTCCATGGTTTGAGAAGTTCTCTTCTGGTGATTTTTATCTTGAAAATGAGCCACATGGGTGACCTGAGATGAAGGTGGATAATGATGAGCTGAAAGGTGTAGTGGAAGTGAATCCATCTCAACCTACGTGTGAATTAGCAGCAAGGTTTGACATTACTATTCCACATGAATTAAATGAGTGTCAGAAGAGAAATTGTTTTGAAGCTTGCCTTTCTTTGCTGTCATGGCATACAGGTGAACCGTTTCTACACCATACTGTTACATGTGATGAAAAATGGATTCTTTTTGATAATCACAAGCGTTTGGCACAATGGTTGGATAAAGATGAAGTGCCGAAACACAGTCCAAAACTGAATATTCATCGAAAAAAGCTAACGGTGTCTGGTGGTCTAGAGCTGGTATTATCTACTACAGCTTCATGGTCAATTACAGCCAATGTCTACTGCAACCAATTGGACAAAATGATGAGGATGCTTGGGATGAAGCAGCCGAGATGGATCAACAGACAGGCCAATCCTCTTGCAAGACAACGCTAGACCACATGTCACACAAACAATGCTCAAACTACAGATGCTGGACTTAGAAACTCCGTCATCCACTGTATTCACCAGACCTGGCACCAACTGACTACCACTTCTTGCAAGGAAAAATATTAAATTCTCAACAACTGTGGAAAATGCCTTTCATGATTTCAATTCCACTCACTCTCAAGGCTTCTTCGCTGCTGGCATAAACAAGCTACTGTTAAGATGGCAAAACTGTGTTGACAGTTTAGGTGCATACTTTGATTATTGTACTGCTTCTTGTCTGAGATATAATAAACTACACTTTTGATTCGAAATTGGACATTTCATATTTAATGACCTAATAGTTTTGGACTATCTGTAGATATGAATTTGCAATATAATACCCATCTTTGTATAATGTATTAGTTATGATAGTAGATATTGGCTGGCATTTTGTTAACTTAAAAGTTTTCCTGAGAAGTCCAGTTTACATGCTCCACCAATTCCACCCCCCCCAAATTCTTTAAATATAAAGAATATTGGCACTCTGCTGCTACGTGGAAGCTCAAAAAGAAAAAAAAAATGTTAGCACTCAATAATTAGTGTCAAGAAACACTTAGAAGTACATCTTTCCAATGGAGGTTCTTAGGTTTAGTGATTCCTGAAGGTAGTCTCCAGATGACCAGCATGTTCAGATCTCACATACCTTGGCAAAGAGTATTTCCTTCCCATTAGGTTTAAAAGACCATTCAAGGCTGGGCATCGTGGCTCATGCCTGTAATCCCAGCTAAGGCTGAGGTAGGAGGATCGTTTGAGGCCAGGAGTTTGAGACCAGCTGGGCAACATAGCAAGACCCTATCTCTAAAAAAAAAAAAAAAAAAAATTGCTGAGTCCCAGCTACTTGGCAGGCTGAGGCAGGAGGATTGCTTGAGGCGCTGGAGGTTGCAGTGAGCTATGGTGACGCCACTGCACTGTAGCCCAGGCAACAGAGTGAGATCTTGTTTCAAAAAAACAAAACAAAAACAGAGACCATTCAAGGTAGGCCTTTCTATTATATCATACCACTCTGTCATGGAGAGATTAGCAAATGCTACTTTGCTTTTCTTAAGCTCAGAAAAACTCTTGAGTCATAATTCTTTGAAAGCTGTGAATATAAAAGTTTTCTTCAAGAGAAGCACCACCATCCTCAGGACCTACATTACATGTCATCGGATAGAGCAGATATTAACCAAATGACTACTCAAGTTAAATGCCCGAAGAAATAGCATTTGTTTTCAATGATGGAGTGAATTTTCAAACCCCAAAAAGAAATGAAATGGAAAGCTATAACAAACTATTAAGAAAGCAACATCCATTTCTCCGGCTCAGTTGAATCATAGTTGCTTCCTTTCATCAGTTCAAAAGAAGTCTGGGGAAACCGATAACACAATCCAAGAAACGCACTTGAATGCCATGGTATCACGAGAAGACTCTAGAGAATGAGTTTTCTCTGATTTCAATTAATGGTTAAAGTCCTGCTGAGGTATAAATCATCTCCTGTCCCACAAGTTTTAAAAACAACTCACGAAATCCACATTAGAATATAAGTTTTTTAATTTTTATAAATAACTTATCTGTTACAAAGATAGTTTACCCAGCTAAATCACAAAACCATCAACTCAAGATATCCAAATTACGTTTTATTAATAAAACAAGTAAAAACTGATTCATCAATCTTCACATAGAACTGCAGATGAAGCTGAAAAACAAGGCCTATTTTTAAAACGAAATGCATCAAATGTAAGGGCTTTGGGTCTATTGTCTAATTAACTAGGATTGTCATATTTCTTCCCATATACAAAACACAAAGCTTGGAAGTCAAGGCTTTGACATTCATAGAAATCACCTGTAATAATCCTGTTTATTTGAAACATAGCCACTTGCAAACATTTACAGTGGGTGACAGTCTACATTATCTTCTATCTTTTGCTATATTTCAGCACTTCCCTTAGCCCCATGCTCGGTACTGACATATAATTTCAGAATTCTGTCTTTTTAAATGCATACTGTTACTTTCTTTTTCTTGATTCCATTTAGTTATATACATTCCTGATCATCTGAATATTTATTTTCCTTACAAAAATATATCATCAAAATAAAGAGATGCTTGAGGTTGCTTCAGTGTTCAAGTTTGCTTGTTTTTCTTTTTTTTCCAGCTTTTCTTCAGTTGTCCTAAATATGACTAGCCTTGTTTCATAAATACTCATGATACTGCCACCAAGTCAGGTTTAGAAATGGATTGCCCCAACAGTAAAGCATTTAAATTTCTCTCCAAAAAAGGGGCTGTAGGTACTGCTGCTATTGCTGGTTTTGAAACTTCACTTTCCCAATAATAAATCTCTTGTGAAAGTTCTGTGGGACACCAAGTAGATGAAGCAAGCTCAGCCTTGTTGTTCCATCAGTGGGTTAAAGACATCTTTTGTTTAAAGCTTTCCTGTGGAAGGAAAACACTGTGCTGTGTTTCCCACTGCTCAAGTCAGTACATACTGTGACCTACAGACACAATTCTTATAATATTGCCTGTGATTCACTGGCTGCATCTGTATGTCTTCACAGAACACTGGCACTCATGAGGGCAAAGTACAGAATAAGTAAAGGGAAATTATTCTGTGCATAGTTTCATCTCATTAATGCTTTTTTATTTTAAGGCATTGCTTCTCTCAGGTAAGGCTTAAAAAGGGACATGATCGTGCTTAATCACTAAAAGGAAAAAAGAAATTAGTTAACAAAAGGCTATTACACTATACATATAGAAATATAAGAAAATAATAAAGAAGAAAAGAAATCACTTAAAGCAGACTCAAGAGATCTGTACAGTAGGAAAAGCTCTGGGGTATTTCACTGCATGTTTGTACAGACAATGCATGCTGCTTTCCTTTGCATCTTTAGCCCCTAGATGCTGGCTTCACAGAGTGGAGACGTTTTCAGGGAAGACAAAGACAAGGCCAGAGTACCACAGATTTGTGAGCTTCTTCCCCTATCCAATGGCACTATGCGGCAGCAAAACAGTTTTTAAATAGTTAAACCTTGTTCCTTTTCTTCGTGTATGTAGTGTTTCACTGAAAGCTTTACACATAAAAAAAGCTATCGTTCTATTCCTTCCTCCTGTCAAAATTCAGTAGTGACATGAGGGGAAAAGGTACTGGGAACACCTAGGCATTAACATATTGAGAATTATCCATATGGGATACTGGTAACACTGTACATGGTTAAGCAGTGGGCACCCAAGTCTTCTGGCAGAATACCTTTCATGTGATGAATTTCAACTGCCCATGACATTATACTGAGGTATTATTAGCTCTGTGGGCTGACATTTAGCATTAGCACACCACCATCTTGTCACACCTTCGATTTGACAAAGCCCTATGTAGCAGTGAAACTTTTCCCCGATGACAAACTTGTTTCTTGAACTTCAGATGTGTTTTAGAGAAGATACAGGGCCTTCTGGCTCAGAAATGCCTTGGCATCTCACACTGTTCACAGCGGATTAAGGCTGGATGGTTCAAAAAAGTACAGGCAGTACAATTCCACTGAGCTCCCTCATCATCTTCTGTGTCTTGAGTCTTTGGTGTTTTGATGATGGACCTTTGATCTGTAAGGAAGCAAAAAAATTATTTTAGAAGTAAAAATGGCAAAGTCTAAAAAATTACTGGCAACTTTAAACACCATCTGTACTGCACAGCATGAAGCAGCTTGTTAACCAAATGAAGCATCTAACTGAAACTGACACACATGCTTGAGCATCACCAACCTCTATCAAGCTGGTACTTCTCCCTTCAGGTCAATAGCAACCTGGACATGATGTTATCACCGCCATATCTCCTTAAAGGAGAAAACAGCATCATTTTTCTCCAATTTATAGCAAGAGAAAGGGTATCTAATAGCAAAGATTCCCACAGTATCACTTAAGATTGTGAAAAGGTGTCCTAATGCAAAACAATACTGAAGGTCTGATTAAATAATGTTAGAGTCTCATTTCCCACTGAAGTAGTGTTTATATTTGTTTTCAGCCAGAAATGGAAGTTTCTGTTAATACATGTTCTCTATATGCTGCAAATGTAAGTCTTGAATGGCACAAATAAAATATAAAGACAAACTAACTTCTAAAGTCTTATTTAACTATACATCAACAATACACCCTGGAGAAGTAAATCAATGTAAAAATACTGCCATATTTTATTTCTTGTTTTATTTTTTTATCACATTTAATATGGGATTGAAAGCTGTGAGAATGGAGTTCTGCTCCAGGGTTTGCTATTAACTCCAGATTTCAGATAAATCACAGGTTTCTTATTTTAAAATAAAGGTCACTGCAGTTCTAAGAGGCCAATGTTCTAAAATGTTTAAATGGATAGTGGTATCTTTAATATACAGAATAATTATATTCTTCAAATATCTCTAATATGAAATTACATTTATGAAACTACTTTTAAAAATTTGGATCTCATAATAAATTTAGAACAGTATTCCTACAAATTATTTTTGGGAAGTTTCAAGTAAAAGGAGCATGCATTGTTGGATTTCTCCCACCAAGGTATATAATTTGAAGATTCAAAACTAAGTTAAAACAATGTGTATTAATATGCAAATTCTACCTACTCTGCTAAGTTGGTAACTAAATGATACCTTTCCTGTTATTTTAAAACTGTGCCTAGTAGATGAAAATACAGGAAGTTTTTATAACGAATTTAAAATAATCAAGTGATATTTGGTACTCTGTTCCCCCTGAGCAGCAGCACCTTACTTACTCATTAGTCTTATACAGATTTTATTGCAAAGCCCCCAACTTTAGGTGTTGGTTTTCCATTTGTTACAATGTTTGCCAAATGCACATACACTTTTGAGTGTTATTTATACAGTATTTTCCCCAAATTGAATAATTTAAAAACATCTAAGTAAGTCTTATCCTAAGTAAAAATAATTGAAAAATCAAGAGTCTGACAATACTAGTTAGCATGCCTGAAACACATTAAAAGAAATACAGTTCAAAGAAGTTTGACTTCTTACCACCTAAACTCACACTCCACACCTGGGAAACATTTCACAGAATAACTGTTTAATCTGAGGAGCCGTCCTTCTTACTGGAATTTTGATCTCAGGCATTAGTTAGAAAACATTCCCACCTGGTGCATTTTTAGTAAAAGTTTGTCTATTCCTTTTGTTTAACTTCAAAGGTTAAAATTTTAAGAATGGGGACCATAAGGAAGTACCTTTTTACACTTCAATCTATTATTTAAGTAGTACTTAAGGCAATCCATAGGGAATCTACAGAATTTTTTTAAATGAAAATCTTCAGTGGTTTTCTTACATCTGCACAATCTCATTTGGTATTGAGAATTACGAATATTTTTATCAGAGGTATTTGGAAACTAAATAAGCAAAATTGTAAAATAAAAAAAAAGGAAGTTAGATTGCAAAGAATGACATGTGGTTCCCACATTTAATTTTAGCTGCTAAAAAAAAATCTCCACATTGTGAAGCAGAACTGATTTCAAGAACTAAACAAAACTCTATAAATGACATTAATGTCTCCCTACTTCAGCCTTAAGGCAAAAAATGATTGATTCCCTATTTCTCCCCAAACAGCCACCATACAAGCTTCTTTCCCAAAAAAGCTTTTAAGTAACTGTTTTTTTCTTTTATTTTTATTTTTACTTTTTTTTTTTTTTATGTCATACAGGTAATGTGCCTACATCCTAACAAGGTTTGAGAGAGGCACATCTCACACAGGCATGTGAAAACCCAACCATCAATGCTTACGAACTACAAAGGGGTCTTTTCTTACTTTTTATCGTGAAAAGTTCCAAACATATACAAAAGTAGGGAGAATAGTAAAATGAGCCCTCATGTATTCAACCTGCTTCAATCATTGTCAAGCCCAACCTTATTTCATTCTATATTCCTCCTCTCTCCTACTCTTGATTCACAAGTAATGGATTATGCTGTAGCAAAATAGGAATCTTTTCATGAGAAAAACTAGTTTTTGAAAGAGTAAAGAGACTATATTAAGAAAACTCAGAGTATGAAATACTCACCTTGCTTAAGGAGTTAGTGCATATGCCACTGTTTTCTTTATTCCTTTATTCAATTAACATCCAAATAGCATCTAGTGTCTGAACACTAGTTTACTGTGACAAATGCCCTAATTTCACTTCTGATCCTCTGTAATAACTGTTCATTATATTCCAGCTATGTTTAAAAACATTTAAATAAAATCAAATAAAATAAAATATGAAGACACAGCTAGGTCTAATTACACATAAACAAAAACGAAGTAGTGAAAAGAGCAGAACACTGAATGAGAACGTGAAAACTCTTTTAAAAAACCAAAGAACCAGCAAAACACTTTTTCTTTCTTGTTCTCATTTTTTTTCCTTCCAATAAAACTTTATTGTCAAAAACAGACGGCAAACCGGATTTGGACCATAGGCCGTAGTTTTCCGACCTCCTAGTCTAAAGCCCAATTTAACGTGGATGGTATCCCACCAGTATATAACACATTGACTGCCACACCAGAAAAAACATTTTTTTCCTAGAGGCCACGGTGTTTTACTACAAAAATAGAATAAAAACTTCAAAAACAAAATGATCATTTCTCATTTAATAAAAAATGTATTATTTTTTATTGTTTTCTGTGCATGAGTTATATGCAACTTGAAAAATAGTTCAAGCAGCTCCCAAGGTAAAGACATATGTGACTTACAGATGGTTCACAAGGCCCCAGGCTCAAACTAGCATGAGTTAAATACAACTCACTCATGCTTAACGTTATAAGCATGTGAACTGCAGCTGCCTGATTCATAAAATGATTTAATTTTGTATTTATTAACCTCTTCTCTTTCTTCCCCTACATTAAGTACTTAGTTTCTCAATGACAGTAACCATAAATTTTATAGGATGTCCTATAAGTCCAGCCTCTCAGGAAAAATGTACACTTCTCTAACCACAATTCATACTTTCCTATTTCTACAAACCTTAATGTTTATTATGAAGGAAGAAGTAATACAAATAAGTTTTTTTTTTTCCTTCTTGGAGACAGAGTCTTGCTCTGTCACCCGGGCTAGAGTGCAGTGGCGTCATCACAGCTCACTGCAACCTCACACTTCTGGCACAAGTGATTCTTCTGCCTCAGCCTCCTGAGTAGCTGGGAATATACGTGGGACTACAGGTGTACGCCACTACACCGTCTCTACACTATAGAGACGGGGTCTCGCTCTTGCTCAGGCTGGTCTCCAACTCCTGGCCTCAAGCAATCCGCCCACTTCGGCCTCCCAGATTGCTGGGATTACAGGCGTGAGCCACTGTGCTCGGCCACAAGTAAGTTTTATCTGTGAAGCCATTTGAAAATACACACATATGTAGAAAAACTGCATGTTTTGATCATTTGTTGCAGCACACTAGTGAGGCTGATTACTAACCTGATTTACCAAGTGTTTGCTGACTTATCACATCAGAATTTGAACGAAAGCTCTGCTCTTGTTTTGCTGTCTTTTTTTGGACACCCTCCCCCAATTTACAGAGGTACAGTTGACAGTTATATTTAAATCGTACAGCTTGGTGATTTGATGTATGTATACATTGTAAAATATTGACCAAAATCAAGATAATTAACATATCCAACACCTCAGATAGTTACCATGTTTTTTTTTGTGTGTGTTGAGAACACTTAAGATCTACCCTTAGCAAATTTCAATTATTTAGTAAAATATGAACTATAGCCACATTGTTGTATATTAGATCTCTAGTACTTATTTATTTTGCATAGGTTAAATTTTGTACACCTTGACCAAAATCTCCCCAGATCCCCTGGTAACCACCATTCTAGTCTTTGTTTCTAGGAGTTTGACATTTTTAGATTCCACATATAAGTGAGATCATGTAGTGTTTGTCTTTTTGCATCTGGCTTACTTCACTTAGCATAATGTCCTCTAGGTTCATCCATGTTATCACAAATAACATGATTTCCTTATTTTTTAAGGCTGAATAATATTCCATTGTGTCTGCATGTGTGTGTGGGTATATATTAATACATCTATCTCACATTTTCTTTATCCATTCACCCACAGACATTTAGGGTGTTTTCATATTTTGGCTAATGTGAATAGTGCTGAAATGAACATAAGAGTACAGATAGCTCTTTGAAGTACTGATTTCATTTCCTTTGAATATATACTCAGAAGTGGGATTGCTAGATCATCAGGCTTTTAATTTTTTTTTTTGAAGAACCTCCATATTATTTTCCTTAATGGCTGTACCAATTTATAATCCCACCACTTGTATACAAGGATTCCCTTTCTCCACATCCTCACCAACACTAGTTATCTTTCATCTTTTCTGGTAACAGCCATTCTAACAGACTTGTAAGGTGATGTCTCACTATGGTTTTGATTTGCATTTCCCTGATGCTTAGTGAAGTTGAGCACCTTTCCATATACCTGTTGGCCATTTGTATGTCTTCTTTTGAGAAATGTCTATCCAGGAACTTTGCCCATTTTTTAATTTGGTTATTTTCTTCTTTTGCTATTAAGTTGCAACAGTTCCTTATCTGTGTTGAGTATTAACCCTTTATGAGACGTACAGTTTTCAAATATTTTCTTTCATTCTGTTGGCTGCCTTTTGACTCTGTTATTTCCTTTGTTGTATAGATGTGTTTTAATTTGATGCAACCCTACTTTGTTTACTTTTGTTTTTGTTGCCTGGGCTTTTGGTATCATATCCAAAAAATCATTGCCCAGGCCACTATCAAGAAGATTTTTACCTTTGTTCTTTTCCAGTAGTGTTATAATTTTAGATATCATGTTTAAGTATTTAATCCATTTTAAGTTGATTTTTGTATATGGTGTGAGGTAATGGTCCAATTTTATTCTTCTGCATGTGTTCCCAGCACTATCTTCCAGTGTTCCCAGCACTACTTATTGAAGAGCCTATCCTTTCCCTATTGTGTTCTTGGCACCCCTGTCAAAAATAAGCAGACCACAGATGCATGGATTTATTTCTGGGCTCTCCATTCTGTTCCATTGTTCTATATGTCTATTTTTATGCCAGCACCATACTATTTTGGTTACTATACCTTCGTGACAGATTTTAAAATCAGGGTGTATGATGCCTCCAGTTTTGTTCTTAAGATTGTTTTGGCTGTTTGGGATCTTTTCTGGGTCCACAAAATTTTAAGATTTTTTTCTGTTTTTGTAAAGAATGCCATCGAGATTTTGATGGGGATTGCACTGAATTTGTAGATCACTTTGGATAGTAAGTATATTTTAACAATATTCATTCTTCTAATCTATGAACACAGGCTGTCTTTCCATTTATCTGTGTCTTAACTTTAATTTCTTTCATCAATGTCTTATAATTTTGAGTGTATGACTCTTTTACCTCTTTGGTTAAGTTTATTCCTAAGTATTTTATTCTTTTTGTTGCTATTGTGAATGGGACTCTTTTCTTGATCTCTCTGATTTCATTTCTGGATAGTTCATTGTTTGTGCATAGAAACACAATTGGCTTTTGCATGTTGGTTTTGTACCCTGCAACTTTACTAAATTTATTTATTAGTTTTAACAGGTTTTTTTTGTTGTTGTTGTTGAGTCTTTAGAGCTTTCTATATACATGATCATGTCATCTGCAGAGATAATTTTACTTCCTCCTTTCTGATTTGGATGCCTTGTATTTCTTTTTCTTGTCTAACTGCTCTGGCTAGACTCCCAATACTATGTCGAAAAGAAGGGTGAGAATGGGCATCCTTGCCATGTACTGCATCTTAGAAGGAAAGCTTCTAGTTTTCTTGCACTGATTATGTTACCCACAGGGTTTTTATATATAGTCTTGATCATCAAGTTCCTTCTACACCTATTTTGTTGAGTTTTAATCGTGGTGTTGAACTATGTTGAATGCTTTTTATACACCAATTAAGATGATCACATGGTATTTTCTTTCATTTTGTTTCAATGTATTGTATCACACTGATTTGTGTTATGTTGAATCATCCTTGTACCCCAGGGATAAATCCCACTTGGGATCCCTTTAGTGTGTTGTGGAATTCAGTTTGCTAGCATTTTACTGAGGACATTTTACATTTATGTTTATCAGGATATTGCCCTATAGTTTTCTTTAATGGTAGTGTCTTTCTCTGGTTTGGTACCAGGGTGACGTTGGCCTCAGAATGAGTTTAGAAGTGTTCCTTCTTCTAATTTTTGGAGGAGTTTAAAAAGGACTGGTATTAATTCTTCTTTGAATGTTTGGTATAGTTTACTCATGAAGCCATCTGGTCCTGGGTTTTTCTTTGTTGGGAGATTTTTGATTACTGATTCGATCTCCTTATTTGTTATTCATCTGCTCAGGCTTTCTATTTCTTCTTGATTCAGTTTTGATAGGCAGCATGCTTCCAGGAATTTAACCATTTCTTCTGGGTTATCCAGTTTATTGGCATTTAATAGTCCTAACAGTCCCTTAAGATCCTTTTATTTCTGAGGCATCTTTTGTAATGTCTCCTCTTTCAGTTCTGATTTTATTTGTCTTCTCTTTTTTTCTTTATTTGTCTAGCTAAGGGTTTGCCAATTTTATTTTAAAAAAAAACCCAACTATTAGTTTTGTTGATTTTTTTCTATTGTTTTTAATTCTCTATTTGACTTATTTTTTTGCTTTTTATCTTTATTATTTTCTTCCATCTGCTAACTTTGGGCTTAGCTTGTCATTCTCCTAGTTCCTTGAAGTGTAAAGTTACGTTGAGATTTTTCTTCTTTTTTAATGTAGGCATTAATCTCTATAAACTTACCTCTTAGTACTGCCTTTGCTGCATCCCATAGGTTTTGATATGCTGTGTTTTCATTTTTGTTTGTCTCGAGATACTTTTTTATTGCTGTTACTTCTTTCTAGTTTTGTTCCACTGTGGTCAGAAAAAATATCTGGAATGATTTTGATCTTCTTAAATTTGTTAAGGCTTGTTTTGTGAACTAACATGTGACCCATCCAAGAGAACAGAATATTCCATGTGTGCCCGAGAATAATGTGTATTCTCCTGTTGGGGAGACAGTTCTATATGTGTTTGTTAGGTCCATCTAGTCTATAATGTTCAAATCAGCTATTTCTTTATTGATTTTTGTCTAGATGTGCTATTATTATAAATGGAATACTGAAGTCCCCTACTATTACTGTATTGCTGTCAATTTCTGACCTCATATCTGTCAATATTTGCTTTATATATTTATGTACTCTGATGTGGGGTACATATATATATATATATATATATATATATATATATAAATAAAATTATGTTTTCCTTTGATCTTTTACCTTCATATAACCTTTGTCTCTAAAGACAGTTTTAGACTTAAAAATCTACCTTGTCTGATGTAAATATAGTTACTCCTGATTTCTTTTGGTTACTATTACAAGAAATATCTTTTTCCATCCCGTCCCTTTCAGCCTATGTATGCTTTTAAATATAAAATGAGTTTCTTGTAGACAGCATTTCATTAGATCCTGTTTTCTAAAATCTATTTGTCTACTTTATGCCTTTTGATTGGTGAGTTTAATTCATTTTCATTTAAGGTAATTATTGATAAGTGAGGACATACTATTGCCCTTCTGTTGTTTCCTGTCTATTTGACAGTTATTTTGGCCCTCTTTTCCTCTCTTGCTGTCTTTGTTATTTGATGATTTTTTTAATAGTGATTTGCTTTGATTATTTTCTCTAACCTTTGTGTATCTATTATAAGATTTTTCTTTGTGGTTAGCTGGAGGCTTATATAAAGTGTCAGTTATAGTTGTCTATTTTAAATTGATAACTTTAATTGCACACAAGAATACTGTACCTTTACCACCTATCACATTTTGTGTTCTTACAGAGTATGCTTTTTTAAAAATTATATATCCATTAACAAATTTTTACATTTTAACTTTCATATTAGGGTTAAAAGTAAATTGTATACAATTATAATGTTATATTAATCTGTATATGTCTATATATTTACATTAGTGGTATTTAGTACTTGTTTCCATCTCTATACACATTTTAATGCCTAAATCAAAACACACAGACATATTTTAAAATGTCTAAGTTTGATGTGCATATATTTTGTGAATATCAATGATGTAAAATGACCATTCATCTGGAATTCAGAGTATTTTGATTACTTAGAATTATGTATCAATTAAATAAAACATGATGTGCATGAAAAAAACTTCCCTAAGGTATCTTTATTATCATTTGTGTAAAATTTTAAAGAATATAAATCTTTGCACTTGATTTTTGTTTTTTAAACCAAGACTTACTATTTTGGAATATACAGTGATTTCCTAAGGTTACACATACTACTCTTAAAAAGCTAAGTATATTATTACACTTTTGCATCCTACCCAATCCCCAGCACTTAAATGAAAATACAAAACATTTTCCTAATGAATTCACCTAAGAAAGCCAAAGTTTGAAGCACTTTTAGAGCAGCAGGTTGCTAAAAATAAAAATTTTCTAAAATCTCGCTTTTCAAAATGTAACAGTTTTCATACTTAATGGATACACTAACCTTTGGGTTTTGGTGGCACAGGACCTACAAATCCAATATTGTCATAAAAGTTATGAATAGCGCTGGGATTAAAATGTGGTCCTGAAATATATAAAAAATAAACACATCAATGTTTATAGCTCAAAAATACTTAACATTATTTTTAAAGCAAGCATTTCTATCTAAAAGATACTACATCATAAACAGAAAAATGCTTTTAATTTATTTTGTCTCTCTAATGGCAAATTATACATAAGATTTCAAAATACTTTAAATATAATTTATTAGGTATATTTTAGTACTCAGAAACAGAGATAGATGGTAAATTGAGGAAGAAGTCAAATCAACGCTGGTAAGACATTAACAGCATCAGAAGTAGAATCCTGTTCTATGTGACAAGTTAAAATAACTTAAAATTTAACAATTTAAAATATAATTTTAAATTATCAAACATGGACTCAAACAATTAAATAGCTTTGCCCCAAGTAAGTATAAAAACATTATACTAATGTAATATAATGGTTTGGATTTTATGCAAAAGGAATAAGTTCAAGGATTGTATTATAGTTTCTAGATCAGCATTAACTTTTTCTCTCCAAAGTTAAATTATGGTATTTTTCTATGAATGTTTTAAGATAAAAAGCTTAACCAACATTTCACAAGAAATAAAACTAATTGTCTTCCAGTTTAATGGATTCTGGAATACGCTCAAAAAATGTGATTAAGGACTTCTTTTTTGCTGGCTTCCTTCCCTTTCCTTTCTTTTCCATTTTATATATTTCTATTATTTTCTCAACTTCAGAATTAGATTTCAGTGATAAAATTTCTTTTTAATTCTCTATGGAACTGAATTAAATTGTAAATATTTTTTACTACAATAATAAATTATTGCTTGTTACTAACAGCTCAAGTATAAACAACTACCATTGTCCTAAGAATGTATAAATCTTATTTTTATTTTGTTCTCTGTTTTATCAATTTAGATAACACCATTGAAAAGGGATACCTTTTAAATTATATTCTTAAAATTATAATTTTTCAAAGGTAAAAGTAAAAAAGGAAACAGGAAAAATTTATATGAATACATATATTTTAATCTCAATAAATATTGTGACAGATTCTACTAATAAATAAAAGCAATAGTTCTGGCAATGCATCTGGACAATAGTATTGTCTTCCCTTAACACATGACTAAAGTAGACCTGAAGGACATAGAATATATCAAGTTACTCTTCAACCAAGTACATAATTATCTATTGAGGGTAAAGAAGAAATAACTCAATAGTTCTTTCGCGCTATCTGGCTCCAAAGCCAGATGTTCTGAGACAGTATTAAGGTTATGATCAATAAGTCTGTTTTTAGCTACAGGAAAAGAGTTGGTAGATTAATACAATGAATTTCAGCTGAGTATGCACTGAACTTTACCTCGGGCTTGAAAAAGATCAATTTCTTTGGTTAAGCAGTCAATGTCAATCTGGAGTTGTCTATTACAACTTCTTAACTGCTGCATTTCTTCGAGCTGAAAAATAATTCTATGTAAGAAAGACGGGCATTGAATTCTCATGTCATTAGTTAATAAAGAGTGGAGTCTGGCAGGGGAAAGTAAGGACAGAAAAAATTAAGTATGACTTAAGAGCATTTGTAGAAAACTAGATGAAGACATACACTTATGGCAGATGGCCTATTTTCATGTTCAAGCACAGAGGTCACAACAGTTACATAAAGACTTACAGAAGGTATCTGGGATATGGAATTTGATCTTTTCAGGCGCCTTCGAGTTAGATTGTTTTCCATTTCATTAACCTCAGATTTTAGTTTATCCAGCTTTTTCTTCTGAATCTCAAGTTCTCTTTGAAGTCGTTCCATTCTGGCCTTCTGGTGTACCAATAGAGCTGCAACACATATTAGTAAACATGAAGACTCACCCACTTTAGTCAATTAACCTTTAAGTAGACTTGGGAAAACAAAACAAACAGATATTTCTATGACAAGAATTTGCCAAGAATTCCAAAGCTACGTTAAAACAAATATTTTGAGTTTAAACATTAAAATTTTCAAAAATACTAATGTGAAAATTGTTTGAATTATTTAAGCAAATGTCACTCACTTTAATTTTTTTTTTTAGGATTTGGAAAAACTCACCTAATGGCTGAAGACAGCATTTTTAAACCTACAGCTTCTCTAATGGTTCTCTAGTCAACTGACCTACTCACTGTATCTAATTCACATTTAACTTACGGAAAGAATAAGCACTTTTACTCCAGAGTCTGGCAGGTCTGATCTATGAATGAGGTATTCTAACATGAAAATTTTGTAGATATTTTAGAAGTAAATGTGGAATAGGTTGAATCTATTTTGCCGTATATAACAAATAAAACAGGTAGACTGATTTCAATCCACCTGAACGTTAACATTAAATTATTCACATCACAAAGTAAAAACTTTATCATTTAAAGAAATCAAACACTTACATTTCCTTATACTCAGATTATATTTTGTGAAAATATTTTCCCAAGATTTGTAAAGAACCAAAATAAGCAATCAATCTTGCAGCTTAAACGATGAACTGCTTGGGAGACCTCACTAAGCTACAAAAACCGGTATAGGTTCTTGTGATCCATCCTTGAATGTGAATCTCGTCTTTTAGGATACCAGACTGGAAGTGAAGATACCTGAATACCTGAATTTTATAAAGAGCTTGTGATGATTCTACCTTGAGAAAACATGCAGATTTGACAAAGTACCTTAAATAACCTCTAGAAATAAAAAAGTCATTGAAATGAAAAAGTCAAATAAACAGACTAAAATAGTAGATTAGATACAGTCAAAGACACAGTTGGTGATCTGTCAGAAAGATCTGAGAATACAGAATGCTTACAGATAAAGTGATAGAAAACATGAAAGAGGGGTTGAAAGGTCTCACGTACATCTAAAAAATGAATTCTAGAAGGTGACAACAGAGACAATAGACAAAAGGCAAGATCTGAAGAGAAACTGAATGACAATGTTCTAAAATTGAAGGAAAAAAGGAGGTGACGAATTTTAGAAGATAATGAAATAATGTGTTCACCTAACTAAACTGTCGAAGAATACAAATGAATAAAGACATACTCAGATAAAGTTTGGGGGATTTCATCAACTGTAGATAGCTGCTGAAATAACTACTAAAGATATGAAGGAAATTAAATACAAAAGGATGGAATAAAATGAGTAAATTTTTAAAAAAGCTTTGACTATAAAACAAACCAAAAAAAGACTATGATGAGGATGGGGAAGCAGCTAAAACAGAGCGAAACTAAAATATTAGAAAAGAATAATAAGAAATCGGAAGTGTAAAGATCAAAGGTGAAGTATTCTAAGGTCTAGAAAGTGTAAGAATACCCTCAAATGTTGCTCAGCCAAATATACATGTTAAATCTTTAGGGATCACTACTAAAGGAAGCTAAAGAGAATGTGCAGTTTCTAAATGGAGACAGAACAAAAGGAGAAATAAAGGAAATTTGATTAAATTTAGATGGCAGGAAAAGAGGAAATAAAAGAAAGAAATACAAAACAAACCAAAAAAACCCCGACAGGAATAATTCCAAATATATTATATCAAAAATCACAATAAACGCAACCTAATTAAATGTATCTATCGAGACCTGAGAGATCAGTGGACTGGATTTTAAAAACCCACCTACATGTTGTTTATTTTAAAAAAAACCACTAAAAACATAATTCACTCATCCCCTCTTTTAATAAGTTAACAGCCTACTATGTATCAGGTGTTGTAAGCACTTGGGAAATTAAAGAACAAAACAGGTGAAAATTCCTGCCCTTTTGGAACTAACATTACAATGACAGGATGGACTGTGGCAGGGCAGGAGAACAGAACAAGACTCTATATAAGGGGTAAACAAATTATGCCCCATGGGTCAAATCTGGCCCGCTTCCTGCTTTGTGGATAGAGTTTTATTGGAATATGGCCTAGTTCATTTGTTTACTTGTTGTCTATGGCTGTTTTCATTTTACAACAGAACTGAATAGTTGTGACAGAAACCTTGTGGCCTGCAAAATCCTAAATAATTTACCATCTGGTCCATTACCAGATCATGTAGAACCTTGTTGACCGTATTACTCTGAATAAAATGGGGACCCATCACAGCACAGAAAAGTTCAAAGTAAAAGGACTAAAGTAAGCATCCTGCACTTCAGGCACCACTGTAAGAGGCATAAAGTACTAGCAGCCAATTGCTCAAAGTAGTAATATTTGAGGGCTGATGCACTGAAGGCAACAACAAAACCAAAAGCCTGACTATGTTGACTTGACCCCTTACACTAATAACCTAACAGAAAAAGAGGTATCCTAATTTCTGGGCATAAATACTATTGACTTCAGTCTCTTCTGTTCCTTTTACACACAATGTTTGGCATTCAATAAAAAATTACGAGACATACTGAAAAGCGACAGAAAAACCCAATTCATCATCAAGAGATAAAGCAATCAACTGAACTATACTCTAACATGACCCAGATAACTGACATCTCCTGACAGGTTATCTAAAAATAACTATGATGAACATATTAAAGGAACTAGTTTAAATGGTGGACAACATGCGGAAACTGATGGAAAATTTGAGAAGAGAGGTAGGAATTATAAAAAGGTCAAATGTTAGAAATAAAAAACATGACATCAGAGATAAAAATTCCTTTGACAGGCTTATCAGCACACTAGATACAGAAGAATCACTGAACTTGAAGACAGAAATTACCCAAACTGAACTTTTCCCTACAAAAAAAGTAGGGAAAAGAACAAAGAATTTAAGAGTTGCAGTTCAATACGAAATAGTACATGTGTAATTGGTAAAAGAGAAGAGAAAAACAAGGCAGGAGAAACATTTGAGGAGATAAAGGCCGAACATTTTTCAAAATTAATGAAGTACAACAAATCATAGATTCAAGAGGCCCAGAGATCCTCCAATAGTGCTAAATCAAAACAAAACACCTAGACACAACATAGCTAAACTTGCTGAAAACCAAAGATAGAGGGAAAATCTTATGGTAGCCAGAAAAATTTTAATATAGTTATTTCAGAAAAAGATTTGACTTCAGGGAAAAATATACTGTGAGATAAAGATGTTCTTAATGACTCAGTATTCTACTCAGTTGGTAGACTGCTTAGAATCTCTTAGGTATAACTGTCAATTATAAACAAGCTACAAATGCTATGAATATAGGACAGAGATATATCTATTTCTCAGCAAATTTTTTCTTCAAAGTGATTGGGTTTTTATGAGTCCAGTTCACTTTTCATTTGTGGTTTGGGATTTTTAGATAGGAATCTCGGAAAGAAGAATTACTGAGAAAAAAGGGGGTCAAGGTGAATTTCTAAAAATCACTATGAAAATTCAGCTAAAGCTATAAACTCTCCTCTCTGTGGGTTTTATCTACAATTTTGACCTTTATCGTCCAAAATATTACCCAATACTTGTCCATTATGAAATGTGTTATTAGAGCCACACTGAAGAAGGATAATTATAGTAAAGACACTTTTGTTCTAATCAGCCTCCACTGAATGAAAAAAGGTTGGGTGTTAACTGGACAGAAAGAAACATGACAGATATACTTCCAGGGTCCAAAAGAAGGTTAGACAGAGAGTAAGGAAGGCTTACAAAATGAATTGTTGGGTGAGGCTAGACATTTGTACCTGTTACAGAAAATGGCTGTGAATAGAGATTTGAGAAAATCACTTACACTGGCTTTTTAGTTTTTGCTTGTTTTGACATGTAAGGAAACTATTATAATCATACCAACTGCATATACAGATGAACCAGGCTCGTGTACTCACATAGGAGGAAGGGTGATTTGTTACACAGACTACAGTGAAGAAAAAATTTCCTCCATCTCTGTCATTTATTTACATATAGATTAACACTGACTTAAAAAGCCAAGCTATAAAGATTCAATTATATTGGCCAGGACTTTTGTTTAAAGACGGTTGACTGAGCATTGCGTATAAAGAAACCCCATAAAAATAACAGAGGAATAAAACAGGTATAATCCAACAGCAATAATAAACAAGGAGGTGGCAGGCCAGGTGCGGTGGCTCACACCTGTAATCCTAGCACCCCGGGAAACCGAGGCACGAGGATTGCTTAAGCCCAGAAATTTGAGATCAGCCTCAGCCAAGAGCGAGACCCCGTCTCTACTAAAAATAGAAAAATTAGCCAGGTGTGGTGGTGGCACATGCCTGTAGTACCAGCTACTCAGGAGGCTGAGGCAGGAGGATCACTTGAGCCCAGGAGTTTGAGGTTCCAGTAAGCTACGATGATGCCACTGCACTCTAGCCAGGGTGACAGAGTGAGACTCTGTCTCGTAAATGAATGAATGAATAAAAAAATAAATAAAATAAGATAAAATAAAGAAGGCCATTAATTGACAACAGATGTCAGTAAGTTTCTAGAACACTAAAAGCAGATGAAATGACAGACTAATGAAGAAGAGTCTCGTGGACAGGGAGGCTCTGCAGAAACCAAAAGAGGCTCTTGACTTTGGAGAATGCAGGTAACAACAGGAGGCAGAAGCGAAGAACAGGCCAGAAAACAGAGGCTTGATTGGCTATCTGTATATGGAAAAGTCGATCTCTCCCCATCCTGAAGGGCCTGTGCCATAGGTTATTTTTAAGCTTCCTCCCACTCCCCAAAACACACATTTCCCATCCTGGCCTCCACACATACAGAACACTAGGTGGTGATGGTGGAGTATTCGCTTGTAGCAGCTGATCCTCACCTATCCATCACAAAGCAGTCTGCCAAGTAACAAGTGTCACTTTCATACACAAGGCTTTCAGTCAGCCTTCATAGCATTTCATTCTTAAATATGAACCAACAGCCAAGGATCGCCACACATTTGAGGAACATCTGACATGAATGCGAAAGATCTGGATAAACAAAGAGAAAAACTAAACCCAGATTAAGTGAAGATAATTCAGAAGAGAGACGAGAACTTAAATTCTAATTAATATCATTATGAGATTTGAGATACTACTGCACCCATAAAACAACAATCTGCTATGAAAAAGGAATCAGAAAGCTCTCAGAAATTAAACACATCATTGTTAAAATAAAAATTTTATATATGGGTTGGAAAAAAATTAAGGAAATCTAAAATGTAGAACAGAAAGACAAGGAGGTGGAATATACTGAGGATATAATAATGAGAAATAAATAGAAAGTTGGTCCAGGACATTAAAAGCTGAACAAGAAGAGGTCTACAAAGACAATGGAGAAACTAATAGGAATCAGAAGAGAATTTCCCAGGGCTGAAGGAAGACACCAGCCTTTACGCTGGAGGAATACACTAAATGTGGGACAAGGACGATTTAAAAAACAAACAAACAAAAAAAGACCCACACCAAGATGTGCCATTGTAAAATTTCAGACTACTGAAGACAAAAGGAACATTCTAAATATTTCCAGAGAGAATAAAATAAGTCACACACAAAGGAACAAGATCACATACACATCAGATTTCCTCAATGACAAGGGACTCTCAGTGACACATTCTGTAGAAAAATAATTTTCAACTAAGAATTCTATACCCAGCTAAAAACACGGGGTATTTTTAGATATTTAAGGACTTAGAATTTATCTCTCAAGTATTTTATTAGAAAAATATTTAAGGAGATATTCTAAGTAATTCAGTACATAAACCCTGAAGGAAGATAATATAAGATCCAAGAAATACTGACTCTACAATTTATATAAGTGATAAAAGAAATCCTTAGATGCTTTCTGTGTTTGCTTAAAAAAAATCCTTAGATGATGGCTGTGCAGCAATCCTACCAAACAACTTGTCAATATTGTAACAGGGAAGAGAAGTCTCCTAGAAAAAGGAATAGATGGTATCTTGGAGATGTTGGAAAGATATGATAAAGGCAGAGAATGAAAAATTAAAAATTTCAAGAAAAACAGAAAGCTATACAAAGGAACTATAATCCAGATAAACTATATGGCTCTGCAGTGAACATTTAGAAAAGTTTGGCTGCTATACATATACCATTTATTAAGTTTCAGCTTTTATAATCAACCTATAGAGCAAATACAATATATAATTGCTATGATCTGGATATTTGTGTTCATATATTAAAATATAATCCCCATTGTGGTGGTATTAAGAGGTGGGGCCTTTGGGAAATGATTAGGTCATTATGGGATTAGTGCTTTTATCAAAGAGGACCAAGGGAACTTGTTCTTCCCTTCTCTTTCTAGCATGAATATACATAAAAGGCACTATTTATGAGGAATGAGCCTTCACAAGATACCAAATCTGCTGGCACCTTCCCAGCCTCTAGGACTGTGAGCAATAAATTTCTATTGTTTTTAAGTTACCCAGTCTAAAGTATTTTGTTATAGTAGCCTCAGCAGACTAAGATAGAGACTATGAACAAAGTGTATATGTTATCTACTATGAATACATATTACGTAAGTAAAAATAAAAAAGACACAAGTTGGGAAGAGAGGTGAAGAGAGAGGAAGAGGTGCTAGTAGTCTACAGGTTATTGGTGAAAGCCTTACTTATTTATCATTGCAAGAAGTTAGCAGAAAAAAATTTAAATCTCATAAATAAAAATGTATAAATATATTTAAAAAGCTATATTGAAGCTCTGTATGTTTTATAATACACACATGCAATTATATATAAAAACTATATTATATATTGAACATATATTAATGTACATATAAAAATATATATACCTTGATAAAATTAAAGTAATATCTAATTAGTTACAAATAGTAAAAGCATAATACGGCATCGGTAAAGACTGTGCTGCAGTTTCATATATGAAATTTACATAATAATGATATTTTAGTTATTCAGACAAAAATACAAAAGTTTTCACTATTCTGGAATTCAAGATAATTTGAATAGTAATGGAGCTTAATTTTTGTACTACGTGTTTAAAAGGTAATAAATAAATTAATACCATGAGTGAAGTGTGAAGGACAGAAACAAAGTTAGGGAAAGAATTTCAAGAGCTTATATATTATTACTTTGTATTTATAAATCATCATCATACTAAAGAAGAATCTTTTTTTTTTTTGGGTAGACTAGTTCATTTCATTTTGCACTATGAAAAATTCGGCATTTTACATTTTACATTATCAAGTACATCTTTCAATTAAACAACTGAATTCAATTTTGTATCACTTGGTATGTAGTCTTACACCTTGAAAATTGTAGGTACTAGATAAGTATCTATTAAATGTAAAATAATGACAATTTGACTTTTAATGGATAGTAGGAGCAAAATACTAATTTTAAGTCCAAGAAATAAATATATTGATAAAACAAAAACTTGAGATTTTAAACTCTCCTTAAATGTTTAGCTTTAATGTCACTCACTTAGAAAGATTCAATACGTTATGAAATATGGCAAGACTTTCAGGTTGCTGACATTGCAGGTAGGTGGTTTTTTCTAGATGTTAGTTCCACCAAGGAAATAAAGTAAGTGATGTATTTAACATCTCAACCATACACTGACTTCTTTAGTTTTCTGAACTAAACTGTCCATCTTGTCCTCCTAAATAAGATAAAGAAGAAGGAATTACAGGTAGAAAAAAAAATATTCAGTACCTTTTAAATCCTCTTTCAGTCAAAATTAAAATTTTAATAGATAAAGATTAATTTAAGCATGCAACTCCCTCTTGTGGTTGTTAAAATGAGTATTCACTTGAGTGAATTCAAGTACTAGGGCTCTTAAACCATTCCTCTGGGCATTCTAAATGTTTTATACAGCAAGCTTAGTATTTAGCCAACTTCTGTCAGCTTCTGATGAACAACAGAGACAATTTCTTACTCAATTTTATCTGAAACTAGAAAAACACACTTCAAGCTCCAGATGATGTTAGCTTTATTAATTTCAGGCATTCTTTAGTGTAAATAACATCTAATTTCCCTAGAGGTTTAAAAATAAAAACATGAGAGAGAATTTTCTTATTAAAAAAAAAAACAAAACACCCATGCCATTGGAAAATGCATCAGGTATTTACAGATAAAAATATTTTAGGCTTATTTAAAAGAAAAAAGAGAAACCATTGAAAAACATAATTGGTACTAACTTCTAGTATCTTTTTAGTTTTTCTGTCATGACAATTTTATATGCTTAGCAGGTAAATGACTAAATCTTGCCCAATTCATTGTACCTAAGAAGATACAATGTCAGCTTCTAAAATAAGTCAAGATCATTCTAGACTATAACTTTGCTGACAGGGGGATCATATCTGTTTTACATACCACTATTACTATAGTCACTTATTTGGTGGTTGAGTCACAAAAGGTTCGAAGATGGCTATTACACTTTAAAATAAAGCCAACTGTTTTCATTTATTTTGCCATCTTTAAAAGCAGTTAAAATCAGATCTTGCAATAGTGCTGCAACTGGGCCTAAATTTGGGCAACTGATGTAACAACAAAACTATGAGGAATAATGCTTATTCTCTATAATTATTTTAAAAAAATTTAAATTATTTATACATAGGTATTAGTAAGAGATTAGTTTTAGTCATTTTTGGCAGAACTGGTGGTGCCTCTTGCTAGGTAATAATTTGTTGGCATTTATTTGTACATAATTAAGATTCTGCATGTGACCTTATAATACTGAGATAAAGATATTGTCTAAAACTTTCATTTTAGACAGAAAGAAAACTGAGGCCTAGAGATATCAAAACAGCCTCAGAGAAATACAACTGGATGAACCATTATAGGAAGTGGGAGTGTTTACAGCTTTGAAAGGTTTATACTTTTAAAAGAGGACACGGTAGCTTGGCAGCTGCTTTTAAATTCTGAAAGGATCCCATATGAGACCAATTCAATATGGTTTCAAGGAGAGGAGAATCACTATAATGAAAGAGAAAGTACAGCATAAGATTTCTGTTCTTTTTTCAAAATCTTGGCATTGAGGAAAGGCTCATAAGACACAAAAGCCAGAAGCCATAAGAAAAAAATACTAAGTCTGAATGCATAAAAGCAAACAATTTATAAAACAAAAAAATGTTATTGACCAAGTTAAAATAACAAATTAGAAAAAAGAGTAGGCATCCTACAAAAACAGGCAAGTTTACAAAATAAGAAATACAAATGGCTTGAAAAAGAACACATGAAAAGATGCTTAACCTCACTCATATTTAAAGATGTGAATTTCATTTAAGCTCCTTAAAAAGAGGCAAATTTTAAAAAACCAAAACATACATTTTTACCTAGCAGACTGACAAAAATGTATTTTTTTTAAACAACTACATACATGATGAGTAGGGGAGGGGGAAAGAACATTCTTATAAATGTTGCCAAAAATGTTCCTCATTTATAAACATGGGAGTATAAACTGGTATACTTTAGAAAAAGCCTCAAAATTGAAATTGGCAACATTTACTGTGGCTGTCATTAGTGTCCTTCACCACATACTTCTGGCTCTCTATCTCCCAGTTATGTGATAGAATTGTGCCTCCCCATTCCCTCCAAATTAGGTGTGGCTATGTGCCTTTTTTTTTTAGCTAAAGAATAACATGTGTTGAGGCAGAAGCTGAAGGAGCCACAGCTGCTCTACCACAGTTCCTTTGTCAAGGTACTTCCATTAACCTGCATCCTTGGGTGAGGATGATGCAGGACAGAGCCCACTAGTTAACCTATAATGGACAAGAAATGTGAGCTAGAAATAAACCTTTCTTGTGTTTAAGACATGTTTTGTTACTACAGCATAACCAAGCCTAAATGACACATCTATCAAAATTGAAAATAAACATATACTTGGACATAACACTTTCACTCCTGGTCATCTCTTCTGCCAACATACTTGGACATGGACACAAATATGCATACACAAGGATTTTTACTGCAGCACTATTTGTAAAAGCAAGAATAACAACTACCTTAAGGTCCATCAAGAAAGGATTGGTTAGATATTATAGTACAAAATACTATACAGCCATTTCTTAACAAACAGATCTGTACATGCTGACATGGAATTCTCTCAAAGAGATAAAGACAAAAAGATTAAGACAAAAAGCAAAACACTATGTTCCATTTGTATAAAAAGAGGTATATATGTATTTGACATAAAATTCCAATTTCTTCAGAAGAATGCAAAATGAACTGTTTGTGAATAGCCACGGGTTCTCTCTAGTGAGGGGAATTCTTCATTATATACCCTTTAGTTTTGTTTGCATTTTAAAAAAAATATCAAGTATGTAGAAAAATATTTGAATCCAATCCTTATCAGAATCCTAGCTGACTGCTTTGTAGCAACTGACAAGCTGGTTCTAATATTTATATAGAATTCCAAGAGACTCCAAGTAGCCAAAACTCTCTGGAAAAACAAGGTAAGAGAACTCATACATCTCAATTTCAAAATCTACTACAAAGTAACAGTATGGTACTGGCATAAGGAACATGACAGATCAAGGGAAAAGAATTGAGAGTCCAGAAAAAACCCACATGTTTATGGTGAACTGATTTTCTACAAGGGTACCAAGATCATTCAATGGTTGGGGGTGGGGGAGGGGAGGAGTCTTTTTAACAAATGGTGCTGGGATACCTGGATAGTCACATGCAAAAGAATGAAGCTGGATCCTTACCTCATGCCTTTACACAGAAATTAACTCAAAATGGATGAAAGACCAACACATAAAAGCTTAAACTATATAATTCTTAGGAGAAAATGATAGGGGTAAATCTTCATGATCTTAGATTTGACAATTGATTCTTATTTAAAGACACCAAAAGCAAGAGCAACAAAAGAAAAAAATAGATTGGACTTCAGCAAAATAAAAAACTTTTGTCCTTTAAGCAAAGGACACCATCAAGAAAGTGAAAAGACAACACATAGAATGGGAGAAAATATTCTGAAGAACATTTTCGTTAAAAAAAAAAAAAAAAAAAAAAAAAAAAAAAAAAAAAAAAAAAAAAAAAAAAAAAAAAAAAAAAAAAAAAAAAAAAAAAAAAAAGGAAGAAAATTATTGCAAATCACATAAGAGACTTACTTCTAGAATATACAAAGAACCCATACAACTCAATAAAGACAAATAATCCAATTAAAAAATAGGCAAAGGATATGAATGGGCATTTTTCCAAAGAAAAAATGCAAATGGCCAACAAGCACATGAAATGATGCTCAATATCATTAGCCATTAGGGAAATACAAATCAAAACCATAATGAAATATTTCACAGCCACTAGAATGGCAAGAATCACAGAGAGAGATCAAAACCCTCACAGACTGCTGGTGGGAATGCAAAATGGTGCAGACACTTTGGAAACGTCTGGCATCTCAATGGTTAAACACAGAATATGACCTACCACTTCCACTCCTAGGCATATACTGAAGAGAAACACATGTACACACAAAAACTTGTACATGAGTGTTTATAGTACCATTATTCACAATAGCCAAAAGGAAAAAAAACCAAAATGTCCATCAACTGATGAATGAATAAATAACATGTAGCATATTTATATAATGGCATATTATTTGGCCATAAAAAAGTACCAATATTTGCTACAACCTTGACAAACTTTTAAGTGAAGAGTGTGCTACGTGAAAAAAGCCAGTCACAAAAGATCACATAGTATAGGATTCCATTTATATGAGGTGTCCAGAATATGTAAATTTATGTACACAGAAAGTAAGTAGATTAGTGGTTGCCTAATGCTGAGGGTGGGGGTAACAGGACAGGGAGATGACAGCTTACACGATATGGGGTTTCTTTTCACGGAATGAAAGTGTTCTACACTAGTACCTGTGGTGATGATTGCACAGAACAGTGGATATACTAAAAACTGACTTGTACACTGCAAATGAGTGAACTGTACAGTATATTAACTATATTTCAATACAGCTGTTAAAATGAATAAAAAAGACTTGAATGAAATAGATTTATACACACTGAAATGCAAATATCTTAAAATATATTAAGCAAAAAACGTATACTGTATATTTCCATATTTAGAGTATGTCTATTAGACATACTGTACAGTATGTATACATTACATAATGCCATGTGTTCACATATACCCATATGCGTAGTGGTCTTGCTTTAAAAAAAAGTGTGTGTGTGTATGAGTGAATATAACAGAGAGGAACATTAGAGAACTGCAATGGAAATTACCTCTAACAGTTAAATGGTGGAAGGGTCAGGGGGGAAGGGACAGGTCAAGGGTTGAAAGAAGACACATTTTTATTGTATCTTCTTTTTTTGGTTAAAATTTCTTTTACCAGGTATATGTTATTTTCATAATATTTTTTTAAAGATATTGGTTTTTTTTTTTTTTTTTTTGAGACAGAGTCTCACTCTCTTGCCTGGGTCGAGTGCCATGGCATCAGCCTAGCTCACAGCAACCTCAAACTCCTGGGCTTGAGCAATCCTACTGTCTCAGCCTCCCGAGTAGCTGGGACTACAGGCATGCGCCACCATGCCCGGCTAATTTTTTTTTCTATATATATTTTTAGCTGTCCAATTAATTTCTTTCTATTTTTTTGGTAGAGACGGGGTCTCGCTCTTGCTCAGGCTGGTCTCGAACCCCTGAGCTCAAACAATCCGCCCGCCTCGGCCTCC
>RJWJ010002928.1:0-65000 GCA_004363605.1 Indri indri
CTCAGGAAGCACGAATGAGTGAATATCTTACCCAAGAGTCACTAAGAGTACAATCCATAGGTCCCCACAAAGACAAGCCAGCACACGCTCACCAGAGGTACTCCCAAGTACAATTTTTCTGTGAGATAACTGGGGTAGTTCAAGAGCAGACCTAGTATGATTTCATTGCTGTCCAGCTCATCGCACTTCTCAAGATCCACATGTCCCCCAGGGCCCTGGCACAGTCCGCTTTTTTCCTCCAGGAAAACTTTCCGCACTGCCCCTACCTTTAATCTCTCCACGCCATCCTCACCCCTTGTTTGTTGTTGCTCCTCCTCTGGCCACCTTTGTTCCTGAGACTTCCATCATGTTCTCTCTTCATTTTCCTCAATAGTGTCATGTCCCTGTATCATGTTCCCAAGTAGTTGAGGGCTCGTTGAAGGCAAGAAATAGGCTCCAGATAACCTTTCTCAATCCTCATTGCTTCAATCCCATAAAAGGTACTTGATAAATACATGTAAAATCAGGGAGGGGGAGGAATTCAAATAGAAGCCATTCATTTGCACAGCAAAAGGAGTCAACATTTACCTAGAGCCTGACTTGGCCATTCGTGGAATACAACTGTCACTTATTCCTCCCAGCTGCCATAGAGCTGGTTTCTATTGTTACCTCCATCTTACAAATAAGGAACACAAGACCTACAGGAGTAAAGTGCTTGGATGAGGCATCATGAGACTGTGGGGTGCTCCTGGATTCAAACGCAGGTCTTTCTGCCCCAGAATCTGAGCTCTTAAGCATATTGTTCTGTTGCATCTATGACGTGCACCCTCTGGCTTCCCTGTGAATTCTTCTTTACTTAGCCCCAGATCTTCCAAGAACAACTTGAAAGTCAAACATAATCTGCCAGTATATGTTTAAAATTGTCTTATTTTTATCATAGTTCTGAACTATTTCTGACTAATGAGAAAACAAGTCGTTTTCAACACAGCAGCTTATAAATCAACATCTCCTTATGAAACTTCGATCTGCATTGATTTTCTGAATAGGAGACTTTTACCTCCACACCACCAATCTGCTGCTTGTGAAATATTTTTTCAGGCGATCTTGAAGAAAAAGAAGGCAGGGGATGAGGGATCATCTTCACAAGCTTTTTGCTGACCACATTGTCTCTCTATCAGCTGTTTGAAATGGAAATCGCCTTCTGGGTGGGCAAGCTGAAGTGGGGGTTATGATTTCCACCTCCCATCGTTTATTCCTGGAGTATTTCAGTGAAGAGTTAAATCAGAGAGCACTGGACTGGTGTACACATTTTTCTCTTACCCCGAGATCTTTTGGGTGAAAGGGCAGCACTGAATTAAGCATTTAGTGTATTCAAAATCCGTGACCCGAAGCTGGTGTCTGAAAGCATCATTGATAATAGGGCTGGAAGCGCATTATACTTTGCTGGTACTTATCTCATCTTGCCTCGGACAATCTACTCCAGGAGTTATAATTATCCCACTAGGAAAACTGTCCCATTGTCTGCTAGTCTTCACTGGCAGGAAGTTTTTCTTGCTCTCTCCGACTGTATCCTTTCTCAGCAGGGCCCACTATTTCTCGTTTAATTAGTAGCACTTGATATAAATAGCCCTTTTCTATTCATTTATGTTGTTTTCATTTAAATAATTACATAGTACAATGTTCCCACTCCCTATAGGTACATGTTTTGTAGGCTGAGAAAGAGGATTGCAAACCACAGGCTTCAGTTTATCTTTCAAGCACAACTCCACCTTTTTCAAATGACCAAGGCAAATACCTTATGCTGACGACGGACCTTCAGGAACATGAGCAATTATGCTGTTTCCTCCAGGAATGGATTCAGATACTAACTGTCTGGCAGGGAGATGGACAGGAGCAAGTCAGCCAAACCACCCAATGACACAGTTGATGTGGTCTAGTGGAAGCCTACCCTGGGTGGGGCACCATGCAGGTGCTGAGGATGCACAAGCCAGAGGCAGGCTTTGCCCATGTGGCTTACAGTCTAGACTTAGAGAAGAGAAGCTTGGATCAAGGCTCTTGGACAGCGCTTCTCAGAATTTATGTGCATATGAATTCATGGGAGATCTTGTTAAAAGATAAATTCTGACTCAGTAGATCTGGGTGGGGCCCGAGAGTCTGCATTTCTTAAAAACCCTCAGGTGATGCTGATGTTGCTGGCCCAAGGACCACACTTTGAATAGCGAAGGATGTAGAGAAGGGATCTAGACTCATCTCAGCTGTCAAGTGAACGTTTGGCACTTCCTTAGAGAAGTGAAGTCTTATCATCTGGGAAATCGGGCTCTAATATCAATTCTACCAAGTTGTTGTGAAGCCATAGAAGTATAAAAACATTAGATACGATTTTATGTGCCGTACAATTCTATAATATTATGAGGAAATGATATTCTTGTACTCTGCATTTTTGAACATGTGGTGTCTTTAACCAAAATTTGATGTGACATTGTTTTGAAAAATGATCACTTCCATGTCTCTTAAACTGGGCTTTCATAGCACACATCTTTAATTTTAGGACAAGGGGAATTGTATTTCGAAGTTACAATGCCATAGGAAAATCAAGTCCTCTATTGGTGAAAGCACTAGGACATTTTGACTTCACTGTGAAATGTCAGCACCAGGCACCAACAAAAAATGGTCTTTGGGTGGGACTTGAATGTTTTGATACTTTTATTAAAAAGGATTAGGACATCTATTTGGCTGGGAGATATTGATATTCGGGGTAATTTTAAATAAATTTCTCTGTTTTTAAGTATGATTAAAGGCAAGGGTTTTGGTTTGCAACTTATTCGCTGTGTAACCTAGGGCAAGTTACATAACCTCTCTAAACCTAAATTTCCTAAACTGTAAAATGGGCATAATAGCACTACCTAATTAAGAATGTCTTGAGAATTAAATAAGCTAATGCATTAAAGGACCCAGGTACATAGCAAACTAATAGCATTGCCTACTTTTCCTTCCTAGTGTTTGGGAGAACTAAATGTGGCCTTGCTCTGTCACGTGGGATCTCGTGTATGTTCCGGTTCCTCCTTTAATCGAGAGCTTTGTGCTGGACCTTTCCCCCTTCCTCTGTGGGCTCCCATTTAGATTACATGCTGACCTTTAAAAAGAACCAATGTTATTGTTTTTTTTTTTTTTAGTAAGAAAATCAGGATTTAATATTGCATATTCATCATGATTGCAATTTTTTCTAATTGTTTTTATTGTGGTAAAATGTACATAAAATTTACCATCTTAACCATTTTTAATTGTACAGTTCAGTGGTATTAAATACACTTACAATGTACTGCCATTGTCACCATCCATCTCCATAGTTCTTTTCATCTCGTAAAATTAAAACTCTGTACCCATTAAACAATAACTCCCCATTCCCTCCTCCCCCTAGACATCGGAAACCACCATTTTACTTTCTATGATTTTGACTATTGAAGTACTTCATATAAGTGGAATCATACAGTATTTGTCTTTTTGTGACTGGCTTATTTCACCTTTTCACAATGTCCTTTAGGTTCATCCATGTTGTATCATGTGTCAGAACTTCCTTTATTTTTAAGGCTGAATAATATTCCATTGCATGTGCAAGCAACACTTTGTTTATCCATTCATCTGTAGGTGGACACTTGGGTTGCTTCCACATTTTAGCTGAACCCTGAACCAGAGCTATTTAAAACCACAATCTTGAAGATACTTGTAGTATTCAGAGTCATACTCTCCATGAACAAAACTGGTATGAAGACAGAGAAGGGGAAAGAGTGAGCTCTGGGGTCTATTGAGCATTACTACATACTGGGCGCTGTGCTAACCACCACACAGACAGTACCTGTGTCCTAAGCTCCACTTTCTAGATAAGAAAACTGAGGTTTAATGGTGTTAAGTAACTAATCCAAGAACTATAGGCAATATTTGTTTTGTTTTGTTTTGTTTTGTTTTGTTTTGAGACAGAGTCTCACTCTGTTGCCCTGGCTAGAGTGAGTGCCGTGGCATCATCCCAGCTCATAGGAACCTCAAACTCCTGGGCTCAAGCAATCCTTCTGCCTCAGCCTCCCGAGTAGCTGGGACTACAGGCATGCGCCACCATGCCTGGCTAACTTTTTCTATATATTTTTAGTTGTCTGATTAATTTCTTTCTATTTTTTAGTAGAGACAGGGTCTCGCTCTTGCTCAGGTTGGTTTCGAACTCCTGAGCTCAAACAATCCGCCCGCCTCGGCCTCCCAGAGTGCTAGGATTACAGTTGTGAGCCACCGCACCCAGCCTATAGGCAATATTTGAACCTACCCATCTAACTCAAAGGTCTGTGGTTTTAAAAACAGTTTCATATACCTCAACTCACATGATACTGGCTCAATGTGAAGGAGGAGTAACTGCACCCTGCTCCTGGTGCCACTTTGTGCCCAACACACCCTAAGAGGACACCAAGCTCAAAGAGGTGTGGAAGTATATGCTGCTTCAGTGCCACTGGATAGCATGGAGATGGACCAGTTAGTCACTGTGTCTTACATGTCTGTTGTTGGTTGGGGTCCCTGAGAAAAAGACTCAGATTTGTGCACAGGAGATATATCAGAGAGTGCTCTCTGGAACAACATCTGTGAGGAGAGATGAGGGATGTAGGAGGAAGATCTGATCCAGTCCCATGGGGCACTCTGATACCAGGATGGCCCTTCTGAATTATCCCACCTTGAGGTGAGGACAGAGGCAGACTTTTTTTTCCTTTTTTTTATTTCAGAATATTACAGGAATACAAACATTTTTGTTACATAAATTGCTTTTGTAAAGTTTGAGTCAAAGTTATAAGTGTGCCCACCACCCAGATAGTGTGCATTGTACCCGCTAGGTATGATTTCACCCACCCCCACCTCCCTCCTCCCACTTGCTTGATTTCTGTTGAGTTTTACTTCCATATGTGTACATAAGTGTTGATAGATTAGTTCCAATTTAATAGTACATGTGTTGTTTGTCTTGCCATTATTACAATACTTCACTTAGAAGAATGGTCTCCAGTTCCATCAAGGTTGTTACAAAAGGTATTAATTCGCCATTTTTTATGAGTAGTACTCCATGGTATACATATACCACATTTTATTAATCCACTCATGTATTTATGGGCACTCGGGTTGATTCCACATCTTTGTGATTGTGAATTGTGCTGCTATAAGTATTCAGGTACAAGTGTCTTTTTGATGAAATGACTTTTTTCCTTTGGGTAAATACCCAATAGTGGGATTGCTGAATCAAATGGTAGGTCTACTTTTAATTCTTTGAAGTATCTCCATACTAATTTCCATAGAGGTTGTACTAGTTTGCAGTCCCACCAACAGCATATAAGTGTTCCTTTCTCTCTGAATCCATGCAAGCATCTGTTGTTTTGGGACTTCTTGATTAAATCTTTTTCACTAGAGTTAGGTGATATCTCATTGTGGTTTTGATTTGCATTTCCCTGATGATTAGAGACATTGAACATTTTTTCATATGTTTATTGGCCATTAGTCTATCTTCTTTTGAAAAGTTTCTGCTCATGTCTTTTGCTCACTTTTTAATAGGGTTGTTTGATTTTTTCTTGCTGATTTGCTTGAATTCTTTGTAGATTCTGGTTATTAGCCCTTTATCAGATATACAGCATGCAAATATTTTCTCCCATTCTATAGCAGTCAAACATGCACTGGGGAAAAGAATCTCTATTCAATAAATGGTGCTTGGAAAATTGGACAGCCACATGTAGAAGACTGAAACAGCATCCACACCTCTCACCACTCACAAAAATTAATTCACTATGGACAACAGACTTAAACCTAAGGCATGAAACTATAAGAATTCTAGAAAAAGAGGTTGCGAAAACTCTTCTAGATATCAGCCTATGCAAAGAATTTATAAAGAAGACCCCAAAAATAATCACAGCAACAACGAAAATAAATAAATGCAACCTGATCAAATTAAAATGCTTCTGCACGGCCTAGGAAACAATGGATAGAGCAAATAGACAACCTACAGAATGGGAGGCAGACTTTCTTTTTTAAGCAGAAAAGGGATTTATTGAAAGACTATTTGGGTTGTTCATAAAGTCACCAGAAAAGCTAGAGAGCTGGAGGGGGCAGACTTTTAAACTCCCCTATTGGCCGGTCATTTTTCTGCAGGATGTCTGGGATTGGGGATAGTGGTATGACCTTAATAACCCAAGAAGAGTGACTCAGCTGAGAACCATCAGCCATCAAGAGCTAGACGGATGAGTGTGTCCATCCAAGGGTGAATCGGGTGGTGTAACAGTCCTTTGCTTCTTGCCCCCTCCTCCTCCCTGTGCATTCTCTCCCATTCAAAGAGGCTAGTGCTAGAGATTGGGAATAGGGGGGTAATCACATCTCCTGGGATGTTGAAAGCTGCATTCAGTCCTTTCCTATCTGATAAATTGTGTGATGGAGATGGGGACAGGGGAATGGTACCCAGACTCCTGCCAGCTTGGTTGCAGCGGCACAGAAGCACATCTAATCCCAAAGCACCACACTTCGGGCATTTTATTTGCATTCCTGGGATTTTCAGTTTTTTAAAAAATTTTCTCCTGTAGGAGAAAAAAAGGAGCCAGAAAATGGTCTAAAAGCATATTACCAGGAAATTGTTTCTACTGTGTTTATGACTGTTCTTAATGTTTTATGAATATGCTAAAAAAATGCTCAGGCATATTTCCTTGGGCACTCTAGTTAATTACTTATTCTGAGTGCTTCTACTCCATTCCTTGCAAAATGTGTTGTGCATTAATTCTGATTATGTACAAAAACCCACCTGCAAGGAAAAACTCTGAATCAGTAATGCTGATAAAATGAGCAGCCCTCCTGGGGCTGCACTGAAAAGGAGGATACTGGACAGAATTAGAATCTTGTAGCTAAGGCTATTCATAATGTCATTAACATAAAGGCAATTAAATGAGTTTTTAACCTACAACCCTTTATTGTTATTAATGAACATTAGAAAAACACAGGAGATAAAATTGGTAATTATCTCTGCACCAAGCTATGCAATAATGTGTTTAAATATAAAAACAAAACAAATGATTATTGTTAGTATTTTCAGTAGCAGAAACCCCAGGAGCAGCTCCGTCATATTTAATCACATGGGCCCACACCAAGAGGGTTAATTAAAAGAGGGCTTTACCTTCTATGTGCCTGGTTGTTCAGTTTAATATGGAATCAACAAACGTAAATGTAAATTTGCAAAATGTCCTGAGCAGTTGTTTCTGCCTGCAGGTTAACCACCTTTACAGAAACACTGACTGATTCCTTCTCCTTCAGGACAATGGTCTATGGCTCCATAACCGACTTCCCCCTTTCTGAAAAAATTACAACACGATGTTTTCAAAGCCTATTCCAAAAACCACTGTATAAATTCAGGCTCATTGCCTAAGCTTGCAGTTCAGTAAAAATAATTTAAGCATTTGAAAAGACATGTAGATTTAAAAAGTAATGGTAAACGAGATCTCAGCACTATGCTACTATGCTATATCCGAAGAGCCTCCAGTTTAATTCTTTTCTTTCTTTATGCAAACTATAACGGCCTACAAATAAGCCATCCTAGACAGATCTTGTTTATGAGAACACAGCAGCTAATGTATGGTGAAATACCCTGCATCTAATAATAGTTTTCCACTAATTAATTCAGTTCATATATCTTGCAATTGAAAATGTTAGTATCACATCCCTTATAATTTGTTCCAAACTGGTTTTGTTTCCAAAGCCCATTTTTACGGTGATGCACATTCCTAATTTGTCTTTACAGTGACATTCAGGGCAAACAATATCACACAAATGTGACCCTTGGAAACAGATTTTGAACAACTGCCATGTGGCAAAGCTAGTGCTTTCTGTGTTCACTAGATTTTTCTCACACAACCAAGTCTACAAAAAAAATCACTGTTGCCTTTTTTTTAAAAGGCATTTTGTCGAATGAAATAACTGTAGCAACAACCACTTACATTTGTATATCACTTTACAGTTTCTAAACACTTTTGATAACATTGGGAAACACTGAGATAAAAATTAGGAGGCTCTGAATTTACTTTCATAGACCTACTCTACCTTATACGTCTTACTACACAGATGGAGCTTCCCTACCTATATGCAAACCCCTTAGGGGTACAGGAAATTGAGCCAAGCATCAGGGTCAGAATTTAGACATGGGAAATAAGAGGGAGCAATTTTCTTTTCTTAAACATTGATTATGTCACCCCAAGCTGCTGAGGCTCAGAGTTTAAGGCCAAGAATGCATCCCACATGGGCAGCTACTTGACAGATAATTAGAAGCAGAGATCAAATCAAGTTATCCAGGAACAGCATTAAAGAAGCGCAAGGAGAGCCCCTCAATTCTCTCCCAAGCTGTATTTTAGAAGGAAGGAGACACCGTGTCCGAGGCGGTGAAGTGAGGCGGGCAGCAGGCATCCCTGGAATGGGCCCCTCCCTTCCATGCCAGCCCTGTGCGCGGCTCTCCCTGCTGGGCCAGCTCAGGAGCACACACAGCCGGCCAGTTGGTTCTACACAGACCCATTGCTGGTGCTGAGTAAGTCCACAGCAGCACCTTTACCTCCTAAGTACCAGACAATCGTTCTCACAAAGGCCAAGACACGTTCTCTGTCTGTGGTCATCCTTTGGCTACTGCCTTGAGCTGGGATCAAGTCACAGCACATCTCGATTCCCTATGATCCAGGAAGTTAAGCTCGTAAGGCTTAGACAAGGAGCAGAGGCCTCGGCAGGGTGGGTCTCTGTTTATGGAATATCCGTGTGCAGCAGCTACACTTTTCAGACTTGTAGCAAGAAGTAAGGGACTTTCCCCAGTAAACTGAGAAAGGTTTCTTTCGGTGCAGGAGCTTTGGGGTGGGAGGTGTAAGGGGAGAAGTATTCATTAAAGCCATTTGCATTTTCAAGTTCCATTATTCCTGGTCCCTCAGAACATGCTGCCCGGCTGGTGCCTCTGCCATGTGGCAGACGCAAGCTCAAGGTCAACCTCCGGCTGTTAGCCAAACAATTGGGAACCGCAGCATACTAAACTTCCTCCTTTCTTGTCACCCTCCCTGGCTATTAACCACCCCTAGGGCACCCTCAGGGGCTGCAAATTTTCTCCTGGCGCCTCCTCTGACTTGTGACAATTCTGGAGGCCTGTGAGGTGAATGATGAGCAAGCCAGGGCCATATGCAGGGCCTTTGATGACCTGACATCAGACAGCTGAGCGGGGAGGGACAGTGGCTGGGTGGCTGCTGTACTGTCGACGCTTTGATTTGACTCATTCTGGCTGCCCTGCGTGGCTGCTGCCAGTGGGCCAGCCAGAGAGAAGGTGGCCAAACAGCAGAACAATGGCATAGCGTTTCACAGCTGGAAAATCATTTTTTAAAGACCTCCAGGAGGCACCAGTTGGTCCTGGCAGCTGATATTTGATCTGGGGAGTGTGGAGCAGCTGATGCCAAAGTAGGACTCTCCGGACCCACTCCAACTGCAGGCTGGCTGTGGAACTGCTTGTTCGCTCACCTTCCTGCCTGCAGCCCCCCCCAGAATGCCTGGGGATACCTCCATGCTAAATCTTTCTGCAAAGAGAGAGTCACCTGGGCTCTCCCCCCTCCGGCCCCCATACACCCTCATTTCTCACTAAGCTCTCAGAAGAGTAGACAATAAATACTATTTATAAGACGGGTTCCTGCAGGAAAGAATGACGGCAATTTCACATTCCAGATACTCAGGGAAACAGGAAAATTCTTTGCAAATGGCCCTGCTTAGACAATTTTGACGTGCTACTTATCTATGCCCATGAGATTGACACCTAATCACTTCAAAGTGACAGTTGCTTTTTTAAAAATACTAATTGAATACAGTTTGGTGTCTGTGCAATTTGGTCTAAGTCTAAATGACTTCAGTTAAGAGTGTGAGTGTTATATTTAGAGTGGTCATATAGTTTACCCTCCAAACTGTGACCATTTTTAGAGTGAAAGGGAGCTATTCATAATTGACTCTAGAAATTGGCATAAACTGGCACTGTACTAGTTAAACTGGGATGTCTGGGTCTTCCTATTGTTTTCACATCATCCTCACAATAGCCTTTTCAGAGTAAGAGGGTGAAATCCACGGAGGCCAAATTTACTTCTAAAATGCCTGGGTATTAGTCTGATCTTCTCACTCTTACAAGGGAGAAACATATGTCCCAAGCCACACATCCAGCCATCACAAAACACAATGGGAACAAGCACCAGACTCGCATTGTCAGGTTTTGGCAAGAGGACTGAAGCAGGAGTCGAGATATGTAGTTAAACCTCAGCTCAGGCCAGGCGCAGTGGCTCACGCCTGTAATCCTAGCACTCTGGGAGGCCGAGGCGGGCGGATTGTTCTGAGCTCAGGAGTTCGAGACCAACCTGAGCAAGAGCGAGACCCCCGTCTCTACTAAAACAGAAAGAAATGAATTGGACAGCTAAAAATATATAGAAAAAATTAGCCGGGCATGGTGGCGCATGCCTGTAGTCCCAGCTACTCAGGAGGCTGAGACAGTAGGATTGCTCGAGCCCAGGAGTTTGAGGTTGCTGTGAGCTAGGCTGACGCCACGGCACTCGCCCCAGGCAAGAGAGTGAGACTCTGTCTCAAAAAAAAAAAAAAAAAAAAAACCTCAGCTCAGCTGCTCCCACTGCTGCTACTGTATCTACTATTACTGTTACTACTAGTAGCAGAACTATTGTTATTACTACCACCCACGTTAGTACTATTTCTGCTAAGAGCTATTTATCCAGCAGTTACTGTGTACCAGGCACTGCATTAATCAAAAACCTGGGCAGAGCCTCGTAATAGTCTCAATAAGGAAGCTGAGCAGGAGTTCGCCACATGCTAAGCTAATCACTTTACAGGCACAGCTGTCTATGATGTAGGTATCGTTATCGTCCCCACTTTACAGAGGAGGAAACTGAGGCTCTGAAAAGTTAAGTAGGTCTGATACAAAGCTCATGCTCCTGACCACTATACCACAGTGCCACAAAGAGCTTGCCAGGAGGTGACAGAGAGATGCCTCTTCTTCCTGCTTCCCAGTGGCATTCTCTCTGTGTTGGCTCTTAAATATTTACATACGCATAACATAAAATTTTACTTTGTGTCTTCATGGGCCCTCAAAAATGTATGAGGCATGGCCAACAATCAATAGTACAAGACGATGTAGGGCAAAACAGCTGAGGATGAAGATGACTGAGATTCCATATAAATTGGAATCATCAAAATAAAAGACTTCAAAAAGAGAAATCACAAGTGCAGAGGAGTGTGTGGCACCTAGTAGACCTCGGTGGGCATCAGTTGGGTGATCTGCCTACCTGATGCTCAAAACCCACCTCTACATCCCCGAGCAGCCTCTGCTTGAGCATTTCCAGGGACATGTTGCTCGCCATTAAGGAAAGCCATTTCCTTGTGTAGTGGTGATAGCTGTTATAAAACATTTTCTTATGTTGAACCAAAATTCCAACTTCCTGCAATTGCCACTCTTTGATCTTGATTCTGCTGTTTAAGCCCCTAAATAATAAGTTTTCCACTCGACATGCTTTCAAATAGAGAAGCTTCTGTATTTACCAACAAGTTAGAACTTGATACCTGTCCTTAGGTCCATTGGTTTCCAAGTCCACAGAGATGAAGAAGGATCTATGTTTGCAGTCCTTGGATGCATTTCCACAAAATAAAAGTATGAGTTGGTGCTTGAAAGATTTACAACTAAGCATACTCTCTTCTTTGATGCTACAGTTGTGTTGGGGTTCCTTTTCCATTTATAATCTAGCTTTATCTATACTACCTCTTGAGTCACAGAAGCTTCCTTTCCTTGATCTCTGTCAGTATCACGGAAACGTCTTAACATTACAGATTAGTATAGTAGTTGTACTTAATTAGTACGGTGTCTACACTTTGGGCCTCACCATTCATTTTGATGCTATAGGGCAGTGGTCCCCAACGTTTTTGGCACCAGGGACTGGTTTCACAGAAGACAATTTTTCCACAGACCAGGGCAGAGGGATGGTTTGGGGATGATTCAAGTGCATTACATTTATTGTGTAGTCAAACCTTTCTGCTAACAATAACCTGTATTTGCAGCTTCCCAGCGCTAGCGTCACTGCCTGAGGTCCACCTCAGATCATCAGGCATTAGATTCTCATAAGGAGCTTGCAACCTACATCCCCCACATGTGCATTTTACAGTGGGGTTCCCACTCCTACGAGAATCTAACGCTGCCACTGATCTGACAGGAGGCGGAGTTTATGCGGTGATGTGAGTGATGGGGAGTGGCTGTAAATGCAGGTGAAGCTTCCCCCATTTGCCCACCCACGTGCCCCCGCACCCCCACCCTGCCACTGCGCAGCTCAGTTCCTAACGGGTCACTGACCAGTACCAGTCTGCGGCTTGGGGACTGGGGACCGCAGCTGTAGAGAACCAAAGGACCTCCAACCTAGGAAGTTTCCATGGCTGATAACAAACCTCCAACACTGATGTGTTCACCAAATTGAGGCTCCAAGTTCCCAAACTCAATCCTTGACTTCTACATCTTGGGGAAATCCACTTTCATCCTCTTTTGAAAACTAAAATTATATTTGCTTATTTCCAATTCTCCCAGGATGTAGTAGGTGCTAAAATTCCCCAATATTAGATAATATTCTCCTTTCTCTCCTCTTACAGAGACTTCATTGACCATCTTGCATGTAAAGCTTTTCTTTGTCCTCCAAAACAACAACAAAGGAGCAGAGAGGAATCAGATCCAACCTAAAAGAAACCACAGATAATGACTTAGAAATTAATAAGACTCACTGGTAACATTGTACTTCTAACTCTGGTAGATATGCATTACCCGAGATATATACATAACATGTATGTTCCAGATTAATCTGAATCAGACAAAATTGAGTTCTGCACATGATCCATCTTTCCTATGACCTCGTGAGGTGCCAAAGAGCATTTTACGGATGGGAAAAACCAGAACAAGGGACCCTTGCCCCACAACTCCCCAATTTGTGTATCAGGATTCACATGTGGCTAATTCATCCAGTGATTTGATAAACAAGCTAAGAAAAATAACCAGTGGATATAGAATTCAGGTCTCAATAGACTCATCGCCCAGTGTTATTCCTCTATACGCACACGGAACACATGCTCACTTGTGCCTCAGCATTCTCTGCTCTCAGTGAGTGGATTCAGGGTTGATTCCTTAGTCCCGGTCACACTCTGGAAAAAACATGGGAAACTCTGGCTGTACTTTTGATGGACTCCTGTTCCATATACGACTCTGGAATGTTGTACTAGGTCTCCTTCGGCAAGAGATGTACTGTGTTGCATTGGCAATCTTTTGGTTCAGCATTTGAATGCCTATGTCTATATAGACTTTTTTTTCATTTTGGTCCTTTGAATCTTGATGTAAATTCCTATCACAGGAACACCATGCAAGTGTCTGGGAGAGGTAATCTTGCATAGTAATGGTGATGAAATCTCTCTTCAGCCAGGCTTTTTCCTTGGCAAATGTGTGTGTGCCCATGCACATGTGCATGCTCTCATACACGTGCGTGTACACATATAAGCACATACGTGTATACACTTGACAGATAATTTTTGACCACCTACCACGTTCCATGCCCAGTGCTAATTTCTGTCAATATAAATTAATATTAAAGATTTTAAACTCTTTAAATGCAGTAGGAAAGGTAGACAAATAAACAAGTACTATAAAAGAGATAGAAACACCTTATTTGAGGGACAGGGGTGCACAGGAGAGGAGAGGGTGTCAAGGAAGGCTTTAATTGAGCTGGGTCTTTGAGGACAGGTAGAAATCTCCCAGGTGAATTAGAAGAGAGGATAGCCCAGTCAGAGAAGAGTCCACACAAAGATTTGAAAGAGTGCCATCTCAGGGGATGGTGGGAAGTTTAATGCAGTGTAGTGTAAGGCGCACAGCAGTAAGTGAAGGAAGATGAGCTGGTGAGAGCAGGGAAAAATTTGGAATGGTCGTGAACATCATGTCTGAAGGGCTGAACTTCATTCCATAGGCACGTGAGGGGCCGACTCAAATGGCGCAGCTACCTTGGGTGGCAAATGGTTGTGTAAGGGATACCCTGTAAGGTTATTTAGGAAAGTTATATACAGAAAGTATTACATATGTCACTGGAGCTACATTGTGCATCTCAGGGTTTCTCAGCCCCGATACTGTTGGCATTTTAGGCCATGTTCTTTGTGAGGGGCTGTCCTGTACATTGTGGGATGTCAGCAGCATCCCTGGCAGCCACTCACCAGACGCCAGTAGCACCCACCCTCCAGTTGTGGCAACTAAAAATGACTCTAGACATTGCCAAATGTCTCCTCAGGGGCAAAACTGCCCCCAGTTGAGAACCACTGGTGTACTGTTAGGGTAGGTGCTATGGTAGGAAATTCTTCCAGAGACAAAGTGAAAGTACAGAGCGAATCACGAAGAAAAGATACCACTTTTGCATAATCTGCAGTGGGTGGGGCAGTCTGCTCTGCTAGGCCACTTTGAAGACCTCCAAAATTGTTTTCTGGCAAATGGCCTATACATCCCAGGGAGACTCAGGCATTTGACTATGTAATGAGGTCACCTTGTCTCGGCTGTGGGCCTGGGGCCACATGAGACCAGAGCATCTACTCTGAAGACCATCCTTTAGCCAACTGTATTAATAAGTGAAATCTGGTATATTCTGGGACCCAGCAGAGGAAAATTGGTTGTCATCGGTGATTTTTACACAAGAAGTATACAAGGATCAAATCTGTTTTCAGGAAAATAACTCCAGTGACTGTGAGGCATATGTACTGGGATGAGAAGAGATGAGGGGCCAGGCCCAGAGCACCCAGTAAGGAGGCTGTTCCTATACTCAAGGCAAGAAATGAGGGAGGCCAGGAGCAATGGCTCACGCCTGTAATCCTAGCACTTTGGGAGACCGAGGCAAGAGGATCGCTTGAGGCCAGGAGTTTGAGACCAACTTGAGCAAGAGGGAGACTCTGTCCCTGCAAAAAAGAAAAAAAGAAAAATCAGCCAGGCATGGTGGTGCATGCCTGTAGTCCCAGCTACTCTGGAGGCTGAAGTGGAATGACTCCTTGAGCCCAGGAGTTTGAGGTTGCAATGAGCTATGATAAAGCCACTGTGCTCTAGCCAGGCAAAAGAGCGAGACGCTGTTTCCAAAAACAATTGATCAAATAAATTTAAAAAAATAAAAGAAAGAAATGATGGAAACTTGACTGAGCAAGTGACAGTAGGAGTGGGAGGATAGGGCCACCTCAGGGGACAGCTCCAAAGTAGAATCGACTGGATCTACTGGCCAATTAGATAGGAAATGAGAAGTTAGGAACTAAGCGTGACTCCATATGTCTGGCCTTGGAGACTGGTTGCACTCTAATGTCACTGACCATCAAGAATAGAAAAGGACCAGATTCTGTTTGATCACTTTTGCCTTATTAATCTATGATAAAATAATTTCTTAAATCATTTTAAGACTAGCCATCACAGTCAGAACTAACTAATAAATTCAGAGCCATTTTAATCACTATTAATTCTTACTAACTTTATAGTATCCTATATTAATTCCTTTGGGAATAAAGAACTAGAATATTTGTGTCTTGCCCTCCAGAAATCTGATCAAATTGAAAAGAGAAGACCCGGACATCTATTAAAAAATCAAATTATAAAACAAAACAAGTCTATCAAAGATGGTCTGAATAAGTTCCAGCTGTGTTTCTGGCAATGAGTTCCGTGAGTTCAGAAAAGGGCAAGAGCAAAAACACACATCTGGGGCTTAATCAGATGCCTTAAAGGGCACATAGGAGTTGACACTGAAAGAGTGCATGGCATGCTCTACCCCTTAGAACTGTGGTTCTCGAAACAAGGTCTGGGGACCCCTGGAGATCCTCCGGACTAGTTCAGGGAGGTCTGTGAGGTCAAAACTATTTTCAAATCATATCAAGACATTATTTACCTTTTTCTCTCTCATTCTTTCACACATTTACAGAGGAGTTTTTCAGAGACTACATGATGTGTGACAAAATCATTACTCTGATGGTTCGTGAAATGTGCTGCATCCTTGTGTATTAATGGAGTTTTAAAATTTTCTCAGTTTTAGTTTCTAACGTGGTAAATATCCTTATCTGTATTTATCTGTATCACCCACATAAATCCACAAAGAGCTCTTTGGAGTCCTCAATAATTTTTAAAAGTGCAACGGGGTCTTAAGAACAAAACTTAAGGAGCACTGCCTACTAAAAGGTATGTTTGACTCTGACCAAGCTGCCACATGTCACCTCAGTAACCCAGGGCTTTGTGCGAGGCCTTTTTGTCCTGTTGGCTCAAAATCTGTTCAGTTGCTGGTAATTTAGCCTCTCTGTAGATCTGAAGTCACTGTTCTGTCTCCTACTTTTGCTTTGCTGCTGATGGAAAATGATTTTCCTCAATATTTCCTCAATCTTATGTCTCCTTAATATGAGCTGGTATCCTAGGTTTCAAGTACTCAGTCAGAAAGAGCTCATATACTTTATAATTCTACATATGCACTTATATTAATATTTTTGAAAGTATCTAAATTAAATCAGATTCTATTATCCTTCCAAATAAGACAAAAACCTTAGAACAATGCAACTGTCCCCCAAATTACCCACACTTCTGCCCGCAGCTAATATGCATGTAATTATCTAGAATTTTAGTTCCAAGTTGCTTTAATCTCAAAAATTATTAGTAGTATTATAGCTAATATTATTGTACTAACTATTTGTTTGGATTTGTGAGAATCTGAGGGTTGTAAATTCTCAGAGTCCTTGCCTATCTGAAAATATGATTATTTCAACCTCATTCTTGAACAACAATTTGGTTGGGCATAGAAAATAGTATATTTCTGGGTGCAACCTTGGGTAATGGACAAAGTGAGTTTTGTTCCTGCTCACAAGCAGGTAAAGAGGTTTTGGTTTCCTGCTTCTTGTGGAAGCGCAGTTCCTGCTTCCTACCACACACAGCAGGTGTTGACTGCCAGCTCCTGAGTTGGGATTAAGACTCCAACCCTTCTTCAGTTGAGGCTCCCATGAGCTGTGCAGCCTCAGTTCTTGCTAACCCCTGGGTTTTCTTTTCCATTTATGACTCATAAAAATTTTCTTTTTTTTTTTAGATTGTGGCCATGTATTTATATATACATATATATTTCATATCTTATCTGTCATTCCTATGTGTTTGGAGAATAGTGATGTTTCTGCATGTGCTCAACTGACCATCTACAGGTCTAAGCCCATATCCTCAGAATGGAGCCCAGGGATGTATTTGCCAAGGTCCAGAAATACCAAATCTTTTTGACTTACCAAAGCAAGCACAAAATGCAAAGCACTAATTTAGATTTTGTTAAAGATCCTAAATTAGAGCTGAGCAATGCTGTATTTAGATTGGTTATTGCAAATTAAACAGAACCATTTCATTTAAGTTTATGGTCATGTAGGTTAATTAAAAATTTCTCTTTAGAAATACAGCCCCCAAGACTCTATGTAATTTAAATAGATTCTACATTCATGCAGAATGAGAATGGCAGTTTCAATATTTAATTCTTGCTTCATAAACTTTGAAAGCTAAAAACACATCCTCTCCAAGTTGTGAATGCTCTTTATGTTGAAAACAACTCACTAAAGGAAACTTGGAGTTGCTAGGTAACTTGATGCCTGTGGAAAGCTTCTAATAAAATGTATTTAAATCAGATTTCCTGGAGCAGATGGGCAAACTGAAGTGGAAAATAAATTCAAATGATCTGATATTGGCTTTTCATGCTAAAACTAAAATCCTCTTGCAGTCAAAGCTCACACAGATCTTCTTTACTGGGGTAGGTTTAAGGTGGTCTTGCTGCAGAGAGCATCACATCTCATTCCCCACAACATGAAACCATCTGAGCTTTGTGAGCTGAATTACTTTCCAGCGACTGGGGAAGATCCCTGAAGAATAGACACCACATGGAGGGGGAAGTGTCTTTGAAAGTATCTGCTGTCCTTGCCTCTTCACTGGGCACAAGTCTTTCTCATAAGTTAATGGCCCTGGTTGTGGCAGTCTTGTCTTTGGTTCTTCCACATCTTAATAATAAATCAAATTATCAAAGTGGGGTTGAGCTGCTGGGAAGTGAATCAGCTAAACTACAACCCCCTAGTCTTCAATGGTTCACGCCATGAACGCTTAGAGAACAGAAAAAACTGGATTTATACAGGGAATATACATACTCTATAAGGTAACTATGAGCACACTCAATGATTGGATTGCTACTATTTGAGCTTACATAGGTTGAGAACGAATAGAACCTGCCAGTTATTTTTTAATAATTTTTGTATGTGACCACAGGTATTGGGGCAATTGGTAGGGGTGATGGGGGTTATACATAATCCTCTATGAGGAAGTCTTCAGGTATTTTTTTTCTGATGGAGAAACTTCAGTTACCCTACAATCCACAAAAGTCACTTCTTTACTCAATTCTCTATAACCTTTTAGCATTGGTGAATTTGCACAAAATAATACAAAAGGACTCATAGTTAACTTATCAGTTCTGGAACCAAGTAACAAAGAATACCCAAATTCCCAGAAATGATGCCCTAGAGAAGTGTCATCACCTCTCTGATGACACGCAAACACAGGTGAAATAAGAAAAAGAAAGTAATTCTCAAACCCCAGCACATGTGTCTCTCATTACATCACTGTAAGAATATTCACCATAAGAATAAGAAAAGGATGTCCCAGGCAGAGGAGACATAGCAATGGGGAGCAGGTGTAACCAAGAATGGCATGTTAGGAAACTGCAGTTAAGGGACATGGCTCATGCTGAACAGCTACTGTCTGGCAGGCACTGTACTACATTCTTCACTTGTGTTATTGCACCTAATTATAACAGCAAGCCTACCCAGAAAATATCTTTTTCCATTTCATAGGTGGGAAAATTGAGGCTCCAAGGGGCCCACTAACTTAAAAGAGATCACGTGACTAATGAATGGCAGAGCCAGGATTCAGAAACAGGTCTGCCTGATTTCAAAGACTAGGCTACTTTGTCAGAAGACTCAGGGCCCTTGGGAGGGAGTGGGATAATAGGTACTCTCATATACCATTAATGGGAGTGTAAATTGGTTTAAATTTTAGCAATATATGTCAAAATATTAAGTGTACACAACATCAGATTCAGCAAAATTGTCTCCTGGGAATTGATCCTAGAGATGTACTTTCATAAGTACACAATGGTATATGTGCAGGGTGTTCATACCAGCAAGGTTTGTGATAGAGAAAAATTGGAAATGTCTTGAGTATCCCATAAATAGGCTATTGGTGAGATAATTTCTGGTAAAACCACACAATCGAATACTATGCAGTCATTAAAAAGAATGAGGTACATGTATATGGACACATGAAAAGATAGTCTCAATATTGCTCAATAAAAAACTAATTTGCACAAGAAAACATATTTGTGAGTTGTATGGAGGAGGTAAAAGCCCCTTTTGAAAAAAGGAGGATGTCTAGAAGCATATAGATTTGCCGTTGTCAATGGAGAACATCCAAGGAGTGGAATGACAGTGGTTCTTGGAAAGTGGGGCGGGAAACTTTTACTTTTCACCAGTCTAAGCTATCTGATTTTCTTCCTAATAAGCAAGTATTACTTTCATAAAAAAAAAAAAATTTAAAGAAGGCCCTTTGAACTTATAAAATAATAGATGGTTTTTATAATACAAAAACGAAGTGGGTCAGGATCTGTTGGAGAGTAAAGGGAAGGCAGATGATGATTAAGGAGCTAATGATTGCCAAAGGTCACTTATGTCTTCACGCTAATTGCCAAGGCAGATTCACAAAGAACTTTAGCATTGGAGAGAGTGCACCTTGAAGGCAAAAGACCAAAAAGGAAACTCTTCATATTTTGGATAACTTGTCAAACCAGTGCCCAAATGCTTTGATATTCTCTCAACCCTCTGCAGTGCCTGGAATTGTCGACGCAATTGTTCTATTCATGCAAAGCATGAGCAAGGGAAACCTGGTAGGCAGCTCAGGTAGGAAAAGAAGTATTTTTTCCCAGAAAAACTTGGCTGCAGCAAACCATTCCATTCCCAGGATGCATAGGGGTCGTCGGTGACAGCTGTAGCCCTTTCTGCCTGGAAATATTCTCCCTCTGATGCGGAGGCAGACTGCGTTTGCCTGGCTAATCCAGCCATACACAGGAGAAATGAGAAAAGGCCCAGGCTACCCATATGTGCTATAGATTCCAAAAGGAGATGAGACTACCAACAGGATTTTTGCCACTGCTTTTTCGGATAATGTCAACATATCCATTACTGTTTGGTTAGTTTTCTTTGCTCTGCAGCTAAAAGGAATGTCTGCTGAGTATCTCTGAGATGCCTCAGACATCTCAAAGCCCTTTTTGCAGAAGACATGATTGAATACTTTTTGCAGAACTTTCCTTAAAGTCACTTACTTTGTGTTATATGAAAATATTGTTTATCTGCTTTCTCTTAACTCCCCAATGTTTCCTATTCTTATTGTTTTGTTCTAGTTGGGTTTCCCTTAGCTTCTAAAAGCCATTGTTTATACTTTCCCTGATAATAATGATAGCTAATATTTATTAGGCCTTACTATGTGCCAGGCACTATTTTAAATGTTTTATATAAATAAATTAATGTAATCCTCATTATAAATCTATGAAGTCTGTCATTACCCTCCATTTGACAGATGAGGAAACCAAAGAGTGAGGAGGTTAAAGAACTCACCCAAGGAGTAGAGCCAGGATTCAAAGCAGATCTGTCCTATCCCAAAGCATGTTTATTTAACCATGTACTACACTGCACCACAGCAAAGATGGCAGTCTGTCTTACAGGAGGCAGCAGGACAGAAAATCTATGTAAACCAAGAGAATCCTTGTACCCTCAGTGACCTGGGTGATCTCTTTCCTGTCCCTGACGCCAGCTCTTCTCCAGGGCATTCTCAATGCAGCTTTTTTTTTTTTTTTTTTTTTTGAGACAGTCTCACTCTGTTGCCTGTGCTAGAGTGAGTGCCGTGGCATCAGCCTCGCTCACAGCAACCTCAAACTCCTGGGCTCAAGCGATCCTCTTGCCTCAGCCTCCCGAGTAGCTGGGACTACAGGCATGCACCACCATGCCCGGCTAATTTTTTCTATATATTTTTAGTTGTCTGATTAATTTCTTTCTATTTTTAGTAGAGACGGGGGTCTCGCTCTTGCTCAGGCTGGTCTTGAACTCCTGAGCTCAAACAATCTGCCCGCCTCAACTTCCCACAGTGCTAGGATTATAGGCATGAGCCACCGCGCCCGGCCTCAGTGCAGCTTTCTTAACACAGAGGGACTCAGAATCCTCAGCTTCTCCACCAGCATGGCTCCAGGTCCCAGCTTCTTTCCTGCCATCTGTAGCCCAACATATCTCTCCTTTTGCTAACAGTCTTTGCATACGATTAGCACATATTTTAAAATACCCTATTGTCTAATTATTTGAAATACATAATTTAATGCTTTCTTATAATTATGCCTGACTCCCAGGTTTTGAAGGTATATCAGACACCTCTTCAACTTCATCTCATATCCTCTCAGCCCACATTTTATTCCAACTTTTACTGCAGCAATCAGCTGTGCCAGGTGTAACCAGACAAAGATCTTGTCTCAGCTGGACCATGAATCTATTACATTCTCTAGCCTGAACCTCTCTGATAACCTGAATAGATGCCTGCGGAAATCTGCAGAACACTCTCACATGTGCAAACCTAGACATTCAAGGACATTGACATCCTTTGAGACAATCCTTGACTAATAAGGATAGAAACTGGTGGGTAGAGCTACTCTTTCTGTACCTTGGGCAGAAAACTCTGAGACGCATTCTAAATGGCCCACAGTGATAAGCGATGACCAGTTTGCTAATGTCCATCTTTATAGGCTTTCTCTATAACAAGTTTGGGAATAGGCATACGGATGGATTTATGAGGATAGGCATAAAGGGTGAGTATCTTTAAGTCTCATGTTAATGCTCATGAGCATCCACCATAGTGAATCAATGGAGCATCAACAACCAAGTAGATGGGATAACTTGTCTTCTGGATATCAGTGAGCCTCCCTCCACGGCCATTCCAGTGCTTATGCAATTGGCTCATGAATGGCATGGCCATGGCGACAGAAGTAGAGAGTTGATATGGACACAGCCATATCAACTCTCTCTCACCAAGGCTGATATAGCTCCTGCCACTGCTGAGGAGCCTTCCGGCCAGCAGCACAGACTGGCTTAGATAAGTCACTATCCTCAAGGAAACAAGCCAGGCACTTGGTGACAAGCTGATTACATCAGACCTAATTCCATTACTGGAATTGACCACGACTTTGGATATGGCTTTGTCTTCCCTGACCTCAGTGCTGTGGTAGCCCCACAATCTGAGGACCCAGGGATTCAAGGGGGCATCTCTTGGTGATAACTCCAATGCCCAGTGATAACTGTAAATGGGCAACTGCAGCAGCCTTAGCCCAAGGGGGCTAAAGCCACCCAGACTCCTGGGGGTGAAGGTCAGAGTCACTCCTAGATGACTCCTAGACTGCTGGGAGGAAACCTAGATCAGCTGAAGTGTTGGCAACTCTAGAATGAGTGGTGGAAGATGAAGGTGATGAATACCAATTATGGTGTTGGGACCAGTTGTAGGAGTTGGGACAGGACCCATTGTATTAACCTTTCTGTATTAAGTTTTGAAGTCTCTACGAAGAAAAATAAAACAGAACAGGGAGACAGAGAATAGCAGGATTGGTTGACTACTTAAAAAGGGTGGTCAAGGAAGCTGTCTCTGACCAGGTGACATTTCAGCAGAAATTTAAATGAAAAAAAGGAGCAAGTCATATGGGTACATGAGACAAGAACATCCCAGAGAAAGTAGCAGTCCAGAGATTCCGGTGCAAGAGCATGCTTGGTGAGTTTGCAGAGGCTAGTGTGGCTGGATTAAGTGTGATGTTACTCTTCTTCAGGGCTGACTCTAAGCTATTACTGAGCTAAAAACTAACTCTTCTACTTCTTGTAAGTCTTTCATAATGCATAACACAGCCCAATAGATCTGGTGGTGGATGCTCAGAAAATGCCTATGATTTTCTAATGTAAACACTTATTTAGTCTTCACTAATAACTCATAGAAATAATGTATCTCCACTGAAAAACATAAATGACACATGGTTCCAAGATCAGGCCTATCACTTTAACGCAGGTACCCTGATCACGAGCCAGGAAGTGTGCTCCTCACTGCACACATAGCTTCTCTTTTAATTCTCTTAACAACCCTGGCAGATGGGATTATTCTGTATAAGTTTACAGAGAAAGAAACAGAGACTGGGGTGGCGGGTGAGTGAATTGCCAGTGGTCATTAGAGGGTAAGGGACAGAGCTCTCCATTTGAACCAAGAGCTGATTCCGCAGCCTATGCCCAACAACGCTGAAAGACTCACCCACATTCTTTGGTGGCCTAATCTTATTTTTATGAGCTTTCATACTCTTCTGACTATGAAAAATAACTAACATTAACAGGAAGAGCTGATTTTTTTTAAGCCTCATTTGCCTGGAGGAATATAATTAAGGCAGTGATTCTGTTTGTTCATTAAGATGCCTAAGTTAGAATGATCCTTTTGCTCTTGGAAAATCATTTGGTCCAATGACAAGAATGGGTAGGCATTTCATTCTGAGCTTCTTTGATGATGTCTGCTGTGGTTTTCCCGCTGTGTTACTTTTTTTCCCCAGAAAGTCATAGTACTGCTTTATGCCTACTTTAAAAAATCATTAGTGTAGTTGCATCACAGAAGAAGGAAAAAAACAGATGTGTGAGCTGCTTGTGAAATAGAGTAGTTTGCCCCACACGAGCGCAGCCCTTTTCATGTGCTGGCTGTGAGCCTGTCCTCATGCTGGGGTGGAGAAGCTCATTACTGCTCAGAGTAACCAAGAAACAGAGCTAGGCAAAGGGAGAGGAAGACCAAAGGCCCAGAGTGCTCCCACCAAATTGGATCTTGGAAAGTCTGACACTGGGGCATCTGCTGGAGTCACTCGGCAGCCACTTCCTTGGGCTTTTTATAAATGAAACTGCGGGGATAAAGGAGGTCATTCTGGTGGACGGGAGCATTGTTCAGTATTTGCCAATGGATAGGAGGGTCACGGGGTTGGTGGCCCTGTAGGATAATGGATGCAAAAGTAGCAGATACTTATTTGTCCAGGCTGTTAATACCCAGTTTTGACGTCTTGCTAAATCTGCAGCTCTCCTGGAAGCATAATGAAGTGTCTACAACTCAGAAAATCTTTCAAGCCTTGGACACTGCACCTCCCCTTCACTCTTCCTTTCTGCGTCTATCTTCTTGGCCACCCTCATTGTTTGCTTTGATGAACTTCTGCCACTGGAGTTGGTGTGCCCTGCCTAAATGGCATTTCAGCATGGATTTCCCCAGGTGCCTAGCATCCTTGCCTAGATTAACGTGTCAGTGGCATATGGCGCAAATGGCCTGTTGTTCAGTCTCGGAATCAGTTTAAAATATCTGCCAGGCTGCTGACTTCTTTGGCATAATGCCTATGGCCCCAGTGTTTGAGGAAGGAGAGCAACATTGTCTGAAAATTGTTTAGAGTGAATTTTCTTGCGTAAGAGCCAGAATCTGTCTTCCTGCCTCTCCCCATTTCTCTCTCTCTCTCTCTCTCTCCCCGCTCCCCCCTGGTATCTGAACAAAAGAAAGAAGCATATATTCTGAGGTTGAGTGCCTAAGACCAAGCATCATTTTTGAGAACAGCTTTCATTGTATTAGTTGCTTCACTGACCCCACCTCTTGCTCTTTGTCCAAAAAAGGAAGTACCTAGCTTGTGCTTTTCAAACACTGTTGCATTCGATTCTCTTAAAAAACCCTGTGCAGGTATTATCTCCATTTTGCAGACAAGAAAATTGAGGCTCAAAGAGCTTTAGATGTGTTCAAAGCATGCTACAAAGAAGTGGAACAATAACAATTCAAACCTCGGTCTATCTGATTCCATGGTCCAAATTCTTTTCACTCTAAGTCCATGCCTTGACCACTGTCTGAACTGATATTGTGCCCACATCCACGCGTCTCTGGGAGGGAGAGAGATATTTACCGCAGTTCAATGGGCAGAGCTGCCAGTGGTCTGCATCTCTGTGGGCATTGTCAGCAAGTGCTCCTGGATTCTTCTTGTACAAACTCCTCATCATGCTCTTCTCTCGGTGTGTTTAATGGTGGGTCATTGTTACTATTTAGTTACCTGATGTGTTTCTTGCTCCCAAGTCCATGTGACGAAGCAGATCCTGCTGTCCCTGGGATTATCCTCTCTTGATGAGTGCTGACCTCAGGATGGCAGGCAGCTGACCTGCAGGCAGAGAGAGGGGAATGTCAAAGGTTCCTCCAGCTCAATTTGGATTGATGAACCAGAATAATTCTGGCAGCAGGACTCATGGAATTAGCCTCAACTGGTGATCTTTTTCCAGAACTGCTCTTTCTCAATTTTTGTGTTTGAGGTGGAGTGTTGTTGTCAATTTCTCACTCACGCCCTCTCTTTTCCACTATAGATATTTAAAAAGCACCCTCACTGTCATCTATTGCCTGGACTAGTTGTCTCCACAACACCAGACAATTGTCATTGGATGGGCTGCAACTACTGGCTGCCCATTCCCACCTTGACGCTCTACTTTGCAAGAATCTTTCACTTAAAATGCCTTCTGGTTCTTTATCCTATCATCAAATTCTATTCCCTATTCAATTCATTTCCTTCAAGAAATCTCCACCAAATCAGTGTACCCAACTAACAGCTTCTTTATTTCAAATTCTTTACAGTGATAATAGTAACAGCATTTCTTAAAAATTATAATTGCTTATCTGAGCAATATCATTGGTCACACATTTAGATGGGCACAGGGTATACAAATAATCAAAGTGAAAAGTAAGTCTCCCTCATGCCCCCTCCCCAGTTCCCCCCTCAGAGGTGCTCTGTGACCAGTTCCTTCTGCTTCCTCCTGAGCCTTCCAGAGGTGTCTTTCTATGCACCAGTGTATATGCTTTAAAAAAATACAGCAGCGATGTATGAGAATAACTGTTAACATATACTAGCGATTATGTAAGAGATCCCATGCTAAGCACCTTGTATGTATTATTTCATTGAATCCTCTCAACAACTTTATAAGATGGACCCTCACATTATGCATATTTTATAATTGAGGAAAAAGGCTCAGAAGGTCAAGGCACTTACCCCTGGTCACAGAGCTATGATGTAGCAGAGCTGGAAGTTGACCCCAGGCTGTGTGACTGCAGATCTTAACCACCATGCTACATGCCTTGAAATGACTCTCAATTGACTCATATCTATACATCTGGTTTCCCAGCTAGATCAAAGGCTGCTTAGGAAGCAAAGAAGCAGTGTGGGGTATGAGAATGGATGTGCCCTTGGGAATCAAATCCTGGCTTTGAAACTTACTAGCTGTGTGGCTGCAGGTAAGTTCCCAAAACCCTCTGAACTTCCGTTTCTTTATCTGTAAAGTTAAGAAAATGCCAACTCCATTAGCGTTGGAGTGAGGCAGGAGTGCCGTGAGGATGGGGGGAATAAAGAATGTAAAGCAGCAGGTGCATTAGATGTATTTAAAAATGTAGTTACTTTATCAAGATCAGTGTCTTTTTAAAAATGCATTTGCCTACTTCAGCTGCCCTGTGCAGAGTAGGAAGGTACATGGGAAATACCCACGTGGTGTTTGGCATAATATAGACCTAACCTTGCCAATGGCGGGAAAATACCACACAGGGGTCCCTGAAAGTAAGTGCAAGGCAACAGGCTCTTGCACTTGGTGCCCATAAGGCTAGCTCGAGAGGGGACAGTCGGTCATCTGTTGACTGTTAAAGCAATGTATGGAAGAGCGTGGAACACTAGCCTAAAGGTCATACATATTATAAATCTCCTCTGGGGTCAACAAGCATAAATGGAGTGTAGAGGAAAGGGAAGACTGAGGAAACACTGTTAGGAATTTTGTCTGGAATATTCGTCCCCCAGATATTCTCATGGTAACTCCTTTACCTCCTCCAAGTCACTTTCTCAGAGGTCTCTCCTCACCTGCAACCTGCCACCAGCCCCATTTTATTCTTAATTTATTCATAACACTTTGTACCTTCAATCATATGATATAATTATCCCATCCGTTGCATACGTTTTTCATAGTCTGACTCTACAGTGTAAGCTGTCCGAGGGCAGGCATCTTTGTATTTTTCACTGATGTATCCTAGGCACTTAGAACAGTGTCTGGCACATGGTAAATGCTCAATAAATATCTGTTAGAGGAATACGTTTTCAGATAAGAAAACAGAGGTTAAGTGACTTCGTCTAGATAATTGTGTTAGTTAACAGCAGAGTCAAAACTAGAACTCAGTTTTTCTGTCTCCCAAACCAATTTTCTTTCTATCAAATCATATTTTTAAGGATAGAAGATATATATGTAGGACTGGAGAATGATTTATCTGTTGAGGAATTTAGAGAAAACTGGAAATGAGTGTGTATAGACAAAATAACTAAATCATGAAAGTGACAGCAGGAAAAAAAACCCAAAGATGTTGGTGGTAGTGTTGATTTTTTTTCAAAATTTTGTTTAAGTGCCTGAGACTCTGCTGTCAGTTTATCTAGTGAAATAAGATTCATGATCAATGTGTGGAGACGGAAATTTCAGACCTCATTATACACAAACTGAAGATTATTCCTTTGCTGTCACTGTGGCATTTGACACGCCAGTGAAAACAAAAGGAAATCTGTCTCGGATGCCCCTTTTAGCTTTGACAGATGTGGAAATGCATGAGTTCGGGGCGTTAATTTTTGGTTGGGTGTTAAACGTGAGCATGTCCAGAGACACAGCTAGAGAAACTACCACCTAGTCCACAGTTTAGGGCAGAAGCCCCAGTGATGCGCTAAATTCCAGTCCAGGACATCCTACTCCCATCCCTGCTTCATTCTCTTATCCCTAAGCAAAGGAGGCTCTCTGCCTCTTCCACCTGAGCTCTTGGTTACAGCCCTTTCTCCCCGCACTTATTCCCTCCTTCTTGAATCTTATCTCTGCCTTTTCCTCACACACGCAAATCTGTTCAAATCTCCTCCAGGCCAATGCAAAATAACAACCTTCCAACAATCTCTTGAATCAGTTAGCTATTATGCATAGCAAAGCACCCAAAAACAGTGGCTTAAAACAGTAAGCATTTTGACTACTCACAAGCTGATGAGTCATCTGGGCAATTCTACTGGTCTGGGCCAGGCTGGGCTGACTTCCGCAGGGCCTGAAATACTGACTGCACGCTCTCAAGAGGGTGCGGTCTGCTGGCGGGCCACTGGGGCAGCCTGGCCAAGGGTGGTCTCGCTCACATGCCTGGCAATTAGCAGGTTATTAGTAACGGTGACGTGGGGGGCTGGGCCACTGATTACTTATATCATCCAGCAAGTTAGCTCAGGCTCCTTCTCATGGTGGCTGGGCAGGATTTCAAGAGACAGAAAGAGCAAGCAGAATTTACAAGGCCCATGGAATTGCCACAGTATCACTTCTGCCTCATTCTATTGGCGAAAGCGAGTCATGAGGCCAACCCAGGGGCAAGGACGTAGACTCTACTTTTTGATGGGAGGAGCTGCAAAGTCACATTGCAAAGGGTGTGGATTGAAGGAGGGATAAAAAGTTAGGGTCAGTTTTGCAATCATCCTACGATCTCTCTCTTCATCCCTAAGCTTCTGCCCAAATGTCTTCTTTCCTTCACATCCAGACTTCCAGAAGGTTGTTATCTCTTGCCTTCCTACTTCCTTACCAACCAGTCACTCCTCACCCAGGATGACCTCGCCTTAATACCACTATCTCCATTTTGATGAAACTACTCTCTTTAAAGACAACAATGGCTCAAATATCAAATACTATGAACTGCTTTCAGCTTTCATCTCACTAACCTCACTGCACAATTTGATCTATATGGTAATTCCCTCCTGCTTAAAACTCTCCCGCTTGAATGTCTGTGATTCACTCTCCCCTGCTTTCCTTCTACCCCGCTGACCATTCCCGCTCAGATTCCCTGGATGGCTGGTGTCTGTCCTCTGGCCTGTCAACGTTAGTGGCCCCCACATTTCTGTTGTTTCATTCTCCTGTTTTTTCTTCTTCTCATGATATCCTCTTTCCAAAATGTAATCTAGTCAGGTGAACACTACCTTTACGCATCCTTATTCTAACCCACCTCTTAACCTCCAGGTGTAAAGTGTCAGTGGCTACTGGGTGTTGCTATAGGCTCCTCAAACACAACATATGTCTAAAACTGAGCTTAACAGTTTTCTTCCAAAATGTGATTCTGTCTTCCCTTTCTTTGTTTACAGCTTTGCAATTCTTTCAGTTCATCAAGCTAGAAACTGAGGACTGCCCTTAACTCCTTCTGCCCTGGGATCCCCACAACCCAAGACACTAAATCCTAACAATTCTTCCTCCCAATTGTCTCTTAGACCCATTCCTCCCTCCCATCCTCACTGCTGCTGCCTGAGCTGAGGGCCTCGTCCTCTGTCGCCCAGCCCAGTGTTAGAGCCTGTCTTCTGCTCCCCTGACCGCTTCCTGCAGCTGGAGATCTTTCTGAAACAAAAATCTAACTACAATACTCCTTTGTCTTATACACTTCCACTGGCTCATTTCTGCCAAAATAAAATCTCAGCTCTTTGTATTAGTTATTGATCATTCATTGTGCAAAATATAAATGTACTCCATCTCATTTAAGAAAAAGATTTATTATAAGGAAACAGGGAACTCTCATGAGGCAAGTAGTGCAGCCGGGCAGCAGGGGAGGTGTCAGGGACGGAGTCCCGTGTTTGCTGCTCCTCTCTCACTGCCTGCCCCGTCTCATCTCTGCCTCTTTCTGCGACTTTTCCCCATTCTTCTGCAGGCTCCTCCACGCTGCCTCTCTCTGCATGTCCATCAATGCATGTGGCCCCCCACAGCCATGCTAATATAAGCCCACCTAACCTTCATATCTCTTAGAACAAATTATTGAGAAAGAAAATCCGATTGGCTTAGCTCATGGGTCAAATGCTCAATCAGCTGTGACCAGGAAGGGGTAAGGTCATGTGGACAAAACATGACAGCTTGTGGTTCACATCTTCACTAGGAGCTGGAGAGAGGAATGTTCTCAGAGAAGACAATGTGGGCTGAGCAGGCAACTCAGACAGGCCTACTATTCCTTAACATGGCATATGGTATTCTTCTAGTGTCAACTCCCACCCGTTCTCCCACTGCAATGGACTATCCGCTTTAACTACATACAACTACTTCCCACTCCCTAAACATGCCATGCTCTTTTGCATGTGCTATTCCCAAAACCTGCAATATTCTTCTCCTCCTTAACCTCCTAGAAATCTCTTCCTTGTCCTTTAATAACCAGTTCAAAAGTCACCTCCTCAGTGAAGTCTCCCTTGCCCCTGCTAGTTGCTCTCTCCTCTAGGAATGCTTAGCACTTTGCACATAGTTCTCTTAGCGTCTATATTGCGCCAATTGAAATTGTTTGCCCCCTTTACTAGATTATGGACTTTTTCAATTATTATTTGCAGGCACCATCCCCAGCATCTGGTATAGCGTTAGGCACATAACTACAGTTGAATGGATAAAGATGTGGATGAACAGAGTCTCTAGACCCACCAGTTCTCGAAGTATAGCATCAGCATAATCTGAGAACTTGTTAGAAATGAAAATTCTTGGGCGCCTGCACAGAGCTACTGAATCAAAAACTCTGAGAATAGGTGTAGTAGACCGAGTACTGCCCCATCCCCCAACATATCCACGTCCTAATCCCTGGAACCTATGAATATGTGATTTTGTGTGGCAAAGGGAATTAAGATTGATAATCAGCTGATTGTAAAATAAAGAAATTATCCTGGGTTATCCAAGTGAGCCCAATGTTATCAAAAGTGTCCTTAAATGAGGAAGAGTCAAAATAGTCATGAGAAAGACTTGAACAGCCATTGCTGGCTTTCAGGATGGAAGGGAACCACTAGCCAAGGAATGCAGGCAGCCTCTAGAAGCTGGAAAAGGCAAGAAAACAGATTCCCCCCCAGAGCTTCCAGAAAGGAACTCAGCCCTACAAAAACCTTGATTTTTGTCCAGTGAGACCCATTTGGACTTCTGATCTCCACAACTGTGAGATAAATTTCTGTTGTTTTAAGCCACTCAGTTTGTGGTAATTTGTTACAGCAGCAATAAGAAACTAATACAATAGAGTCCAGTGGTCTGTGTTTCAACAAGCCCTCCAGGCGATTCTGAAATTTCCTCCCAGTATGCACCCTAGCACCTGGTATTAAGCCAACTACAATCTTCATCCTTCTTTCTCACATTTGGCTGTTTCACTATTTCTGTATGTTTCCCGCTGTATTCTAGCCTAGTGCTGGCACTCAGTAGTAGCAGCGGTAGTAGTAGTAGCAGCAGCTAGTGCAGCAGCAGCTGATACTTATCGTGAATGTCTATGTGTAAAGCGCTGTTCTAAGAACTTTACATGACTTAACTCAGTCCTTATAACAACCCTGTGAAGTAGATAATATCACCATCCCGTATTTTATAGATGAGGAAACCGATGCCCAGAGAACAAAAGCAACTTGTCCAAGATCCCCCAGCTAGTAAGTGCAAGGGCCAGGACTTGAACTCAGTCTCACCCAGAGTCCGCGTTCTGACCCCCATGCTATGAGGTCCGCGGGCAGGGTGCAGTCTGTGTTTGATTGGTGAATGAATTAATAAATGGATGAACCATAAACCATCAGTCACACCTGAGGACTTTAGAAGCATGTGTAAGAAGCATCAGTGGAGCTCTAAAGGGATCTCACCCCACCACTGATTCAGCGGAGGGAGAGAAGGCACACTTTTTACTCATGCAGATGTTAAATGAAAGACACAGAAAAGCAGTTAGGACTGGAGCGGAAAGTTGGACTGGCTAAAGACAGCTGAGGATGAGAGTGGAGAGGGTGCACCTTGGGTAGGGATGGTGGTTCCCAGGAATGAGGGAGGCAAGAGTTCAAAAGGAACAGGAGAGGCAAGTCTGGAACTATGTGCACCACATTATTGTCAGTCTCTAGCCTGGAAGCTTGGAGGCCCAGAGCCTGAATCATCAATATGTATTTGTTAAATGAAAGAGAATTTTAGCATGAAATGTTCTGGGCTCTTCAGGCATTTGTTTCAAGGTGTCTGAGGAAGATCTCTGATTATGTTCACCAGAACTCTCAACTATGATGCAGATGATGTGAGGGGAAAGGCTGAGCCAATAATCAGTGAACTGGAGGAGAGAGAGGCATGGGGAGTATAGACAGAATAGGTTCTGACAAGTGGTCAAGACCAGGTGTCCAAGGAGTGTGGCCATTTCCAGTCAGCGACTAGGAAACAGGGTGCTTGGGGGCCCGGCTGAATAAGGGAACTCTGGCATTTATTCGTGCCCACTGTGTGTCAGGCATGGAACTTGGTTCTTTTCCCCCATTGAGCTCACTGAAGCAAAATGTCCCAATATGTGGACAGAGCACAGAAAGAGGAAACCAAGGGAAGATGCTTGGACCCAAGTTGGCAGACAGGGCCGGGGCCATCACTCCACAGGGGACAGGCTCAGCCTGTTTGGTTGGGACTATGGCAGGGTCCAGGCCCTTGGGTCAAGAACTGGCTTAAGCAAAGCAGGGCCTTGGGGATCTAGACAGATGCCAGAAATAGAAACATAGAATGAGTTATGCGGGTGGAGCCTAGCTGAGGGCACAGAAGGTGGTGGGAGGCAAGGGGCAGAACTAAACTTCAGGAAGGAAATAACCTAGAAGCGCAGTGCATAGTAATGACGCGTTGCAGTCAGGGAGGAGGCAGAGGTGCAGTGGGTGGGAGCGGGGGAAAGACTCCTCATGGGAACATTCATGATCTAATTCCTACAGTTACTAGGGACATAAGAAAGGATTTCTTGGCAGTGGGCAACTACTCGAATCATGTGCTGTACCCACGCTGAGTTCCTGATCCACAGAATTTGTGAGCATAATACTTGATTGTTTTATGTCATTAAGACTTGGGGTAATTTATTATACAGACTTAATTCCTAGAATACCTATTTTCATAAATTTTATTTTCTTTTTTTTAAGGCATCAAAAGAGAAAGGCATAGTTTCGTTTTTAAGACAAGGTCCCAGTCCAACTACTATATAAATTGGGAAACCAATTTTAAATGGATTCACTTTAAGTGACCTTTTTCCAGTGTCAAGTTTCCTCTAACTCTTTGCAGAGAAACTGCCTCAAGCCACCTTGGCTCTATGTACCATGGCAGGTAGAGAGATCAGTGGGTCCAGCTACTGGAAAGCCAGGGAAGAAGTGAGTTTGAGTTAGCTGCAAAAGGCCTAGAACTCAGTGTTGCATGGTCCCACAATGGTGTTGTGGAAAGAGGACAGCATTTGGTGCTAGATGGTCCTAGGTTCTAAATCCCACTCAATAGTTACGTGGTATCAGGCAAGTTATTCTAGTTTTCTGATTGTATCATGGGGCTACTACTCTTACCTTACTGAGTTGTTTTAAGGCTCACAGGCGTAAAGCAGTGGCCAATGTTAGTTTTCAACTGAGGATGTCACTCCTACCATGAGACCCACTTTTTATTAATGTGAAAAGGATTATGAAAAAAATCATAAAAAACAAAATGAGAAGAAACAATGTTTAAAGTTTCACAGTTTCACTCCTTTCTTTCTTCTTCAGAGCCTTCACCTTTCCATTTACTCCTCTCCATGTGCAGTTCCTTTTTGTATATCCCTGTCCCTGGGATGAAAAATAGGTTTCTTCTGGAATGCCATCCCCAGTTAACTTCTGGGAACCCTTGAGAAGAATTCTGACACTGTATCAGGCTCATCACAAAATAGTGCCTTGATCAATTGCTGATATCTGCTTAGGAGAGGTGGGTGGCACCACTATTGCCCATTTTTTATCAACTCTGCTATATCTTTCTCCTAAATACACTCATTATATTCTCACTTCCCACTTCCCAGACAAGTCAGCTTTCTAAAAGCGCAGAGCCTGAGTACAATCCAGGGCTCACAAACCCCTAATAACTTTTCAAATTTTTCAGCATTAAATTCAGTGGTGGGTAGTTGAAGTTCAGAGAGGTTACATTATCTGGCATAGATCACACAGGTAGTAAGCATGAGAACCAAGGTTGAAAGCCAGCTCCCTCTGATTTTGAAGCTAGAGCTCTTTCCTTCGAAGGCTGCCTCCTCTTCAGTGGCAACAATTTCTCAAAGTAGGTCTGAGTCCCTGAGTAACCCAGGGCTTGTTCCAAGGATAGAGATAGAGTACTCTTTCCTGAAAATGCCATGTATAGCAACAATTCACTACAGGACACTAAGAACTCATATTGGGAGGGGCTCAAGTACGGAACAGCATCAGCCGGAAGGCTCAGAGAAGTACGGAACAGCATCAGCCGGAAGGCTCAGAGAACAGCAGTGAAGGAGCAGTGCTTTGTAGCTAGACCAGGTTAGAATCTCCTTACCAGCTAGATAACCTTGGCAAGTTCCTCAACCTCCCTCTAACTCAATTTCCCTGTAAATTAGGAACAAAACGAATATTACCAACTTCACATGGTTGTGTGGGGATCAGGTGGAGAGAACGTTTATAAAGCGCTCAGTACAGGGCATAACACATAACAAGTGCTCAATATGTATCAGTCGTAACTCATTCTAAGGAGAGTGCAAGAGGCTCTGCCCTCACCAGAACACGTGCTGGAATATATACAACCTGATGTGCTTCTGCACATCTGGAAGAAATATAGGCCAACGTAATCAAATAATCACATGACAAATTTTCATATGCTTATTCTTTTCACTTGATCAGGGAAATTCAGGCAATTAATGTTTGAAATGGAATCTGAAGCAAATTAGAATGAAGTCAAGCGTTCCCTCCTATTCATGTCATGTGATCGATCCCACAGTCCCCAGCGCCATTTTGGCTGCGCTACGACTGTGCCCAGAGTGCCTCCTCAAAACCCTCCTAGCAATCGTCTTACCACTCACAAGAAACTGTTTTCTTCTCCCTTCCTGTGAAGTCATTCCAGTTACCTCTGAATGGAAGTGCTCAAATAAACAACACTGGAGTATAATTAATGATGTTCCTCCCTCAGGTTCCTACTTTGTTTTACACCTTAATGATACTCTACCACGCCGAGAATTCACTGGGTGGAAACACCCCCCTCCCCTGACACCAGGCTTTGTTTATTCCATTTTCTCCTTCCTCAGAGGCAGCCAGCAGAAAACTTTCTAGAAAGTTGAATTAGTTTGAAAGCCATCACACTTTCCTCCAGCACTTTGGCCTCCCTAATGTCCTTTTAATGTGGGCTGTTCTTGTGCGGGTGCCTCTGTCCATGAAACTAGAGGAAAAATCTTTTTATTTGAAGAGAAATGGAATCAATTGGCTGAGAATTCTTAGTCTTACAAGAAGTAAGAGACAGCGATATGGAGACTCTACAGCCAGGCAGTGACTTAGTGATTCAAGTGGCATCTTTCTCTTCTTGCTGGCATGTCAGTTGTCACAGGCTTTCTGCATTGTGGCACCTTGTGTTCCTTAGTAAAATAAGTCTTTTCATTTGGAATTTTCATCTCCCTATTAATTGGTGACAGTGTTATCAGAGCCCCCTTCACAACCATACAGTCAGGGCTATATCCTATTTCTGTCTCAATTCTTAGTACATTCTCCTAACTCCAAGCCACCAAGAAAGTCAGAATCTGTACCAAGGCTGTCTCCAGGGTACTTGTGAAAATACATTTAGCCTGTCCTACTTCCTCTGAGCTACATGCCTTTGATATGAGGTCTGTCTTCTAGCAGGCTTTGTGTAAGGCACAGACTCTTTCTGGAGGCATTTTTTGCATTAAAAAAAAAAAAAGATGTATTATCAGTGAGTATCAATTATAATGAGGCATTTTCAGTAGGGCTTGATAATGTTGGAACCAGGAAACAGTGGCCTCTGAGCTGAGATCCTGGCAGCTGCATTTTATTAACCCGAGTCAGGGTGTTAAGCTGATTTTCAGACTTGATTGACAGAACCCTTTCAGCACGAGTTCTGGAAAACTATTAGGAGGAAAGAATCCCATCGAGGCATTCTGCCTGTAATAGTTTTAATGCAGAAATGCATTTGATCAGCAGCACGCTGAGCTCATATCATTTCCAGAGTGAGTAGCAATGTGGTTCCAGTGTCATTTACCACAACCAATTATGGTCCATCCTGACAACATTTAAACCAGAATTGGATTAAGAAAAATGCACCTCAAGATTGTTGTCGAAGAGGCAAAATCCCAGAATTTTTAGTGGATCTCATTCCCCATCTCTTTCATTACAAGACTAAGTTGAAGAAGAAGAGAAGGGAAAAGAAAAAAAAAAAACATTTTTAGGGACAAGAAGTTGAAAGAAAGCATAAAAAGTAGGATACAATTGTGATTCGATGACCCTTCATTTTCTTCAGAACACTTTTCCACTGCTGCAAATCTTCTCTAAAATACAACTTCCTTTAGGCACCAGATTGACTTCCCAAAATCAGAGAATGCATTTCCCAGCCCTCTTCACCATTCTTATCCCCTGCAAAAGGCAGAGTTCTAACGAGTAAAAATCCCTGTGATATAAAACATCAGCTATAAAGCCACTGTTGTGTTCATACGGTTCTGCTCCAGTAGATCAGTATTGGCTGATCTCATGCACCAACAAAGAGATGTCTTTTAGATATTTTATATCTTAAGAGGATCAAATAGCTATCTTCAGATTGCTTCAGATTGCTGTCTTCTGAACTAACCATCTACAAATTTCTTTGGGATGGTATACTGGAGGTACTTGCCTAGGAAATCAAATATCAATTTTTTTCTATTTTATATAATAACTTTGTTGAGTTACTGGGTTATAAAAGTAATGCATGTTCAAGCCAGGTATGGTGGCACTTGCCTATAATCCCAGCACTTTGGTAGGCCAAGGCAGGAGGATCACTTGAGGTCAGGAGTTCAAGATCAGCCTGCGGAACACAGCAAAACCCCGTTTCTACAACAAATAAGAAATTAGCTGGGCATGGTGCTGTTCACCCATAGTCTCAGCTACTCAGGAGGCTGAGGAAGGAAGATCACTTGAGCCCAGGAATTCGATGTTACAGTGAGCTGCGATTGGGCCACTGCACTCCAGCCTGGGCAACAAAGCGAGACCGATATCTAAAAATATAAAAGTAATTTGCGTTCACTGCAAAAAAAAAAAAAAAAAAAAGAAAAGAAAATATCGGAGAAAGCCATGAAAAATAAAATTATCATCCAAAGATGAGCACTGTTGATACCCTGGCATCACCCACACCCATATTTAGATAACACATGCCTTAGTACAAACTTTTGTCATTCAGCAATACATTGTGAACATCTTCGCATGTCAATAAATATGGATCTACATCCATATTAGATATTATTGTGTCATCATTATTTTAACTAGTCCTCTTCTGATGAACATTTAGGCTCCCTTGCCCCTGTTTTGTTCCTCTTTTAAATAATATTGCAACAACATCCCTGTACATCAACAATCCTCAAGCTTCAATGTGACTAAGAATTATCTGAGGTATTTTAAAAATATGGGTACATGAGCTACACATCTTCAATAAGAAAGGCATAGGACCCAGGAATCTGCATTTTATCAAGCACTACAGGTGATATTGATGCTGCTAGTCCTCAAGCCACGCTTTGGGAAATACACGTCTTTGCAAACTTATCTAATGATTTCCTCAAGATAAAGTTCTAGAAGTGCATTTGTTATTTTAGCAAAGGCTATGCAGTGCAGCATTTCAGCAATCTACCTTGTTTGTAGTTATCTTGGTGATTAAAAAGATTGGGCAATAAAGGTAGGTGTGTGCTGTAAGATAAGAAATATGTTTGAGGCATGGATAAACAGGGTAAGTTCACTCAAGAGACCTCGGAACCAGCCCTTCGGGTGTCTGTGGGATGCATAACTCCTCCTCAAGCAACCCCTTGGCTCTCCCGTGGAGAGCCTGGCAATGAGAAGAGTTGAGCAGAGAAAGGGGCAAAGACACAGGTGGAAGTGAGTTCAATACGTTGGCTGGAGAAGTTGGTTCCTGAGAGGGGAGGATGCCTGCCATTGCCATTGACATAGCGGATTGCTACCAACAAGGGGTGACCAAATGAGACAGCCCCCTCCCCAAGCTCACGTGTATAAAATTTGCACTTGACTTGCATTGTGTTCCCACCCCAGATTTTCCAGGAGTTTGAAAGATGAGAATAAAAGAACACAGGTATTTCTCCATTTCCATGTTCAAGTAAGCATGCACACACTCATCCACATGGACAAAGGCAGACACATACTCCCCTGCTTATAATCTCCAAACTCCAGACACAGGACTTCCAACTATAAACTTCACATAAAGAATAATTTTGCCTAAGGCCACAAAAAATATGGAAATTGAACAAGAATTAATAGAACTCCAATTTAAAGCATGTTAAGAAAACACTTTTATCTTTCTTTTTGATAAATGCAATTGAAATATGATACGTGTACAGGAAAGTGTTCAAATTGAAAGTTTGCAGACTCAGCAAATTTTCACAGGTGAATACACTGATGTAACCAGCATCCCAATCAAGAAACAGAGCAATACCCTGATCCCAGAAGTCCCCTGGTACCTGCTTGCAGTCATTCTCCCCAAAGGGAACCGTCATCCTGATTTCTAACAGTTCCCATAGGTTTGACTTATTTTTGAGCTTTGTATAAATGAAATCATAATATATGAGCTCTTTTCTTTCAAAAATTTTTTGAATACATTTTATAGATCATTAGTTTAACTCTTCACAGCATATGCAGACATATCCCAATATTGAAGCAAAGCTATCTCCCAAAAAGAAATTTTAAGGTATATGCTTCAAATAACTCAGTGTCCCTTTGCGCCATAAAAATTGGATAGCTTCATATCAGTTGAGCCCAGCTGAGTCCTTTGGGCCCTTGTACCTGTCCATAGTAAGGTAATAAGGATCCTAAAAGGCTACTCCCCAGTGTATATGACAGATAACTTGAGAGGCAGTATAATGTAGTGGAAAAAAAGATTAGCTTTGGAACCATAAAGAACTGAGTTCAAATAGAATCATTTCCACTTACCAGCCATACTATCTTCATGAAGTCACATAATCTCTCTAGGGCTCAGTTACTTCTACACCTGTAAAATGGGGGAAATATCTCATTGGGTTGTTGTGAAAATTAAAGAAGATCTCAAATATAAACTACTTGGCACATGATAGGTGCTCCCTAAATGGTCATTCTCTTTCTCCCTCAGACTGAACCTTGATTCTTCATCAAATTCAGCCTGTGCGTGCACACGACCTAAGTAAATATATTTTCAATGGCAACTGTTTGAACCCACTAACCAGTAAGTTTACGATCATTTGGAAACCAAGTTTGTGATCTAAGGAAACCTAAAGTTGCTGACATAGAGTCTTTTTGAGAACTGAGAAACGTCACCATTCATCCTTTGGAAACTGGAATGGCTTCATGTCCCTCACATTTTCCCCGATGCTGGTCTGGCTGTTTATTTATTAATGATTTCCATCATGAAACCATTGTTATCTCAGCTTCCTGTGATGACCTAAAAGCGCACAAAATCATCATTTTCCAACAAGAGCACAAAGCATCCAAATGCCCCTGCTTCCCGCGACATTATCATTTTATTAATAGCCGTTCTGCCAATCCGTTTATAATGGCCTTTTCAGTTAGACATGCACACAGTCATGTAACAATCGTGTGATTGCTGCATTTTTACCAGTATAAATATTAAAATCTCTGACAGATTGCTAATGAGCTGCTGTTGGAATTACAGAGTAGTCTGTTATCATTTGTCCATTCACAGTTTCCTCACCAGCCCATCTGTGCTCGGAACGCAGCCACCGCGGCGCGTGCAGGCTGGGACAGTTTCTCCATTTACACCTTTTGCCTTTAGAGGCCTCCGGGAAAGCCTGTCCCTAATTAAAGATTTTAACAAACATATTGCCAGCTTTCTAACACTGTTATTAAACTGCTCTCTTTTGTTAGAAAAGGTGATGTTTGTCAGCAGTTTGTAGATTTAGATATTTAGTGTGTTGTTTCTGGAGCCCAGCAAAATATTTGTGTTTTTAGAATAATTCAATTAGTGTGTCGTGCATGTATCTACCTGTATGCACAATAAATACACATGGCACATAGGCTATCAAAATCCTGTGTAATTATTCAGACTCACAAGGACAGACAAAGAAACACAGTGTTTCTGTGGACACAAAGACTTCTCTACAGAACAAGGTAGATATGAACAGTCTAAGGTCGGGACTATTAAAACAAAATGATCAGATTGAGATCAGGGCTCAGGTAATTTGGAGCAAGGGCGAAGTACCTTTCAACTGAAATATTGGTACAATTAAGGTACATTGAAAAGGAATCTGATTTACCTGGTAGAATATGCCTAGCTGAGAGAACAATGTTCCCTAACCATAAAGGCTTAACTACTGAGCCATGGTTTGCAGTCAGTATGGGTGTGTTTCGGGCCAGGTGGGGAAGGGGGACATGGGGTCAACGGGGGAGGCTCTACATGCCCTCTCTCACCCCCATTATCACATCTGCCCGGTTGAGAATCACTGCACCAGACCTCTGAGGGAAGGAGAGAGATACCAGAGCTGAGAGCCTGCTGCTCCAGAAAAGGCTCTCCAATCACTCTGCTTGGAAATGGGTTCATCCTCACTCTCCCCAGGGTGAGCACGGAAAGGGGTGGCCCCTCCGGTAGCAAGCCATGGAAGGTTTTCCAGACTAAAGTGACACCTTAGAAAATTCAAAAGAGCCTGAGGTCTTCACTATCAAGGAAGGAATAATAACTAACTCCCAGGGGTTCATCACCTTGGAGATCAGAAGGTGGCTCTGAATGCTGCTTTGGAGACATTCCCACCAGTGACATCATGACACTGAGGGACTTTGAGATGCATCTTCCAGTGTGGAAGATTTGTGGCCACTTATTGCTTTGAAATTTTAATGTAGGTTTTGATACTTTGATTTAATTCTTGAATTAAATACCAGAAAGTCTGAGGGAGATGCCACAAATCATACAGCATGATCCTTGTTCTGAAGGAATTTGCACACTCGAGAGATAACACACATACATAAAAACCATACTCTCTGCCTCACACCGCAGAGTAGCCAATGCGAGAGCCAGATGACTGGCAAAGGTGCAGGGGAGTTCAAGGCCAGAGACATCACTTCTAGAGAGGACAGGTTACGAAGGTCTTCCAGAGGAGGTAGAACCAACACCAAATTGTGAAAAATGTGTAGGATGTGGTTGAGAGAGGGGGAGAGGACATTGTGAGCTGGGAAGGTGCTGGGAAAGGACAAGGACTATTTGGGGGACCTTAAATAGGCTGCTTTGGCTAGAGGAGAGGTTCGTGATGGGATATTGAGAAAGCAAGGTTTCGAGGGCCATTCTGTCAAGGCTAAGGATCTGTACTTAATCTTTTTTTTTTTTTTTTTTTTGAGACAGAGTCTCACTCCATTGCCCTGAGTGGTGTGCCATGGCATCAGCCTAGCTCACAGCAACCTCAAACTCCCGAGCTCAAGCAATCCTCCTGCCTCAGCCTCCTGAGTAGCTGGGACTACAGGTGCACACCACGATGCCCGGCTAATTTTTTTATATTTTTAGTAGAGACAGGGTCTCGCTCTTGCTCAGGCTGGTCTTGAATTCCTGAGCTCAAGTGATCTTCCCACCTCAGCCTCCCAGAGTGCTAGGAGTACAGGCATGAGCCACTATACCCCTGCCAGCTGTAGGTTTTTTGTAAATACTCTTTATCAAGTTGAGGAAGTTACCCTCTATTCCTAGTGTGTTAAGAGGCTTTTTTTTTTTTTTTTTTGGTCATAGATTAGTATTAGATTTTGTCAAATGCTTTTTCTGCATCTATTGACATGATCATGTGATTTTCTTCTTTAGCCTATTGGTGCGATGGATTACATTAACTGATTTTCAAATGTTGAACCAGCCTTGCATACCTGGGATAAATTTCACTTGGTCATGGTATATACTTCTTTTTATGCATTGTTGGATTCGATTTGCTAATATTTTGTTGAGGATTTTTGCACCTGTGTTCATGAGAGATATTGGTCTGTAGTTTTCTTATAATGTTTTTATCTGGTTTTGGTAGTAGGGTAATGCTGGCCTTATAGAATAAGTCAGGAGGTATTTTGTCTGCTTCTATCTTCTGAAAGAGATTGTAGATGTTGGTATAATTTCTTCCTCAAATGTTTGGTAGAATTCACTAGTGAACCCATCTGGGTCTGGTGCTTTCTGTTTAGGTAGGTTATTCATTATTGATTCAATTCCTTTAATAAGTGCAGGCCTGTTCAGATTGTCTTTTTCTTCTCATGTGAGTTCTGGCAGATTGTATCTTTCAAAGAATTGTTATATTTCATGTAGGTAATCAAATTTATGGGCATAGAGTAATTAATAGTATAATAGTATTTCTTTATTATCCTTTTAATGTCTATGGAATCTGTAGTGATGTCCCCCTTTTTCATTTATAATATTAGCAATTTATGTTCTATCTTTTTGTTTTCTTAGTTAGCCTTGCTCTGGCCAGGCTTATTGATTTTACTGATCTTTTTAAAGAACCAGTTTTTGTTCTGTTGATTTTCTCTATTGATATCTTATTTTCAATTTCATTGATTTCTGCTCTAATTTTCACTATTTCTTTTTTTTTCTGCTTATTTTGAATTTAATTTGCTCTTCTTTTTCTAGTCTCCTAAAGCAGATGCTTAGATGATTGATTTTGGATTCTTCTTCTTTTCTAATAACTGCATTCAAAGCTGTAAATTTCCCTGTAAGCACTGCTTGCACTACCTCCCACAAATTTTACTAACTTGTATTTTCATTTTTATCTCATGTATTTTAAATTTCATTTCATTTAATTAAAATATTTTTGAATTTCTCTTGAGATTACTTCTTTGACCTATGATTTATTTAGGAGTGTGTTGTTTAATCTCCAAGTATCAGAGATTCTTTTCTCGGCTGTGTCCAGTCTACTAAGCCCATCAATGACAGTCTTCATTTCTATTAGAGTTTTTGTTCTCTAGCATTTCTCTTTGATCCTTCTTAGAGCTTCTATCTCTCTGTTTATCCATCTGTTCTTACATGTTATCTACTTTTTTCCGTTAGCTCCTTTAGCACATTAATAATAGTTGTTTTAAATTCATAGTCTGATTAGTTCAACAATTCTGCCATATCTGAGTCAGGTTCTGATGCTTGCTCTATCTCTTCAGTGTTTTGTTTGGTTTTGGTTTTTTGGGGATTTTTTTGGTTTGGTTTGGTTTGGTCTTTCAGCATGCCTTGTAAGATTTCTTTTTCTTTCTTTCTTTCTTTCTTTCTTTCTTTCTTTCTTTCTTTCTTTCTTTCTTTCTTTCTTTCTTTCTTCTTTTCTTTTTGGAAATCTGGAAATGACACACTAGGTGAGAGGAACTACAGTAAATAGACCTTTAGTGATATGGTAACAAGGTGTTGGGGGTGGCAAGATGTCCAGGGTATGAATGACTAAGCATCCCATAGTCCTATGATTATGTCTCAATCTTTAGTGAGCCTATGCCTCTAGTGCCTCTAGGCTGTGAACTTCACAAATAGTTCTCAGTTCCCTGCCTCCCACCTTAGGTGGGGCAGGGTGGGTAGCGGGGGCTGAAGCTGGATATTTCCCATTCCCAGGTTGGTTAGTGTGTCAAAACCCCAATAGGTTAGGCTCTGGTAAAATAGTTCTTCTCGAGGGCAGGCCTTGTTAAAGAGAACAGAATGCTCTGGCGTATTTCAAGATAGCTAGAGCATGAGGAGATTTTTCTCCAGTCTTCACTGTGAGAACATAGTAGATCTCCAGGAAATAAAATTCTTAAAAGTGTGGATGGAGTTTTTAACTCACAAACTTGTCCACATTGAGCTTTTAGCAATTAATCAATTACAGTTCATGTTTCCTACCCCAGTACTTGTTTCTGCAGAGGTTTCTGCTCAAAGTGAGTTGTGATTCTGTTTCTCTGATTTTGATGGCAGTGGTTTTCCCTGTGAGACAGATCTAAGAAGATTTGTTTATTTTTCACCTTGTTGAGCTTTTTACTTGTTGTTAGGCTAAAGTGGCTACTTCTAAACTCTTTACATGCCAAATAGGAAACCAGAAGTCTGTACTTTATTTTTTAGGCAGCATGGAGTGATCAAAGAAGAATCAGTAAGTAGGTTGGTTAACTGGATGGTGGGTTAGATTTTAACAGGAAGACAGTATGATTAAAAGTTATTATGTAATGGATTTTGGAGCCTAGGCAGCTAAGGCAGCTCTGCTGTCTTGCCTGGTCTCACAAGTCTGGAGGCTGGCTGGTTGTCAGCTGATCCTAGATGGCCAAGACTGGGACAACTGGGATGACTTGGAGCTGAACAATAGGTCTTCATCCTCCCATAGGCTTGCCTGGACATGTTTTCCTTCATGGCCACGGGAGAGAACAAGAGTGCAAACAGAAATGTGCAAGCATTTCTTTAAGCTTGGATTTGTAACACATCTGATATCATCCTATTGGCCAAAGCAAGTCACATGGCTGAGCTCAGAACCAAGGGGTGGGAAAATGGATTCTACCTCTTAAGAAGGGAACTGCAAATTCACATGGCAAAAGGCAAGGACACAGGAAGGGGTGAAGAATTGGGGACATAAATGCAAGCAGTCTGCCACATCTTGATTCAAATCCCAGCTCCTCTAGCTGTGTAACCACGAGCAAGGTACCTGAAAATTGGCATAAAAAGAGTGCTTACCTCTTAGCATGGTTGCTTGCATCAGATGAAATGACCTGTGTAAAACACTTGGCATAGTGCCTAGCCCACATAGGTAGCTATAGGCCATAGGCACTGTGTCGGCTGCATTGCAGTGACAGAAAGGTGAGTTGGGATACTTATGGGTGTTGTAGGCCTGTGCTAGAGTGATGTTGATATGCTGTTCAAGACAAGTTGGAAATCCACATCTGGATACAGCCTGAAATACAATACTCTGACCCAAAGTGAAAAGGCCTAGCCATATTTGGGAAGAAAAACAAACGATGAATCTTTAGGAATAGGTGTCCATAGGCCTGGGCAATTAGGACAACAGTTGTGTCATTGATGGAAGCAGGGAGAATCAGGAGCATTGCTGGCTTAGGGACAGATGGCTAAACGCCCACTCCATCTGGATCTCTAGCCTAGTCTCTGGGTGTTTCATGAAAAGGATGAGACAGAGCGTTCAATGACTGTTCTCAGGATGGCACAAAACAGGGTATTTAATAATCATCCAAACCAGAGTTTTCATTTGGAAGACTTGCTGTTGCTTACTATTTCTTCTATATTAGGGATGATCATTCTAAAAAAAAAAAAATCTTGGAGAAAAGACTCCCCATTAGCCCGGTTTCCAGGGAAGACATTTATCCAGGGCTCTGTGACACACTTGGCCACAGCCCCAGTGGAGAGGTGATTGTTCTTGTAATTGTAACGAACCTGGGCTACAAGGGGCCAGAGGTCCGAGCAATGGAGAGGTTTTTACCCAATCTCATGGCTTCTGTTTTTACAACAACGTTGAATCTAATGGGTGTTCATTCTCTTGCACTGGAAGAATCCCAAGATGCAACTCCAAGGAAGACTCTCATGGCCCATTAGCTTAAGCAACTGTCAGACAAACAAAATAGCAAATTTCCCGTGTAGAATGATTTAGTGCAGTGAGACTAGGAAAAATAATGAAGGCATTTGTTTATGCCTGCTTACAACATTCCTTGTAGGCAAAAAGGGGAAGAAAACATCATTCTAAGCCTGCAAAGGCAGCCAGCCAGTGCAGGCTCATCAAAAATATGCATTCGCTTTTGTAGTCAAAAAGTGTGAGTTTGCTCTGCTTCACCTCCTGGCCTGGGCTTCTATGATATCCATGTAATTTAAATGAAAAAGTCGTCCTAGGGAGTCATCACATTTCAAAGAAGAGACCCTTTTTGGATGTTGAAAGGATTCCCAATGTTTGGGTTCACTCCCAGGTGAGGTGGTGTTACAGAGTTCTTGAGATGTCATCCAGAGAAACAGACCTTGGAAAGTCTAAACAGAAGTTGTTTACCTTGTCTCTTTGCTTGTTGTGCAAATGGGACTCAGCTTTGTAGAGAAAACAAGCACAATTCAAGCTCAGTCTGAGTCACAATTCACCATTGCTGTCAGTCAAACCCTGACAAAAGAGGAGTTTTTCTTCATTCTTGGAGCGGTCTGACCACCACCATGAACTTGGTAGCTAGATGCCCATAGCATCCTCCAAACTGATCTCAAGCTGGTTGGGCTCAGCTTCCAGGGCCAACTTGGGTGAGACACTTTACTCCCTGTTCTTTCTCCTAAGGGACTGGTTCTTCTGCGTTCCCCCACTCACACCCATCCCCCCAAAAGGAACTCCTGATCTTCCTGGGAACAGAACCACTCAGGCAACCATGCCAGTCACAGTATCATGTTTCATGCTGCATTCAGACATGGATTTCCAACCTGTCCTGAACGTCATACGTCTTTACCCCACCCTAGAGCCACGACTTTCCTACCATGCCCTACTGGCCCATAATGAGTGAGGTCTGTTAAGAAAAGTGCCCCCAGAGTCACTCTCCAGACAACCAAACTAAAGAAGACCCCTTCTCCATGTAGCGTTCAGCCTCCAGGAACTGTTTTTGTAGCACAGAGCTTTATGTACTTTCTCAACTACTCAACTGCAAATACTCTTTCTCCCTTTCACCTGCCAAATTAGGTTTCAAGAGAGGGTGCCTGGCTCCTGGATCCTAAGAAGGTGTTAAATATCTCTGCTGCTAGAAATCCAGCTAGAGACATTAACACCTACCTCCTGGCTCAAGAGTGGGTGTTAATGTTTCTGCTGCCAGGACATCTTTCATCCAGGGCCTTTCCTCTAGCCAGCGTTCAGCGGGTGCCAGGGCCAGGGAAAGCAAGTCAAACCAGACTGTCCTGAGTGTCTCAATCCTCTGTTGGTGAGCATTAAACCAACAATCGCATCTTTTTAATCATTTCTAAAGCACTTCCAAGCAGAAGACAGTTCCAAAGACCAAGAATATACAGTTCATAGAAAATGCTGCTTTTACTAATAATAAGTTTACATAGCATTTCTAATTTACCAAAGCACTTTTACATCAAAATAACACAAATCTTTTCTTGAAGGTTTACTTAACATACTTAATTCTTAACCACAACCCTGAGAGGCAGATATTGTTGTTCTCATTTTAGAGATGACTTAATAGGTTCAGAGAGGGTAAACAGTGGGCACCCATCACACTGCTTTCTGTGTGGCTGCCAAGTCCCTGCCCTTAACCACAGCTCCCTACTGGATTGCGGGATCCTGACAATAACCTTGTGAGAGTGCACGGGCAGGTGCTATCTCACAGACCATAAATTGGGGTATTTTGACCAAGAACAAAAAGTAGAAGATGTTGGTTTGATCCCAACTCTAACTGAGTCTCAGACTAATGTACTTTCTGCCAGACCACACAACCAATGATCACTTTGAAAGCATGATGTTTTCCCTAAGCCTTCATCATTCACCTATTCATTCTTCCAGACAACATATATTTTCTGAAATCTTACCATGCATCAAGCATTGTGTTGGGTGTGAAATATCAAATAAATAAAAAATCAGACATAGAGCACTTGCCCTCGAGTTGCTTACATCTGACAGAAGGCATATGGGCAGGCATAAAGGCAACTCTAATACAGGTCAGAAGAGCAGTCACTGCCATTTTTATGATTTTTCAGATAATGGTGAGTTAAGTTTGAAGGGGGTTGAGATTTATTAACCACCAGGGAAATATATCCTTGTCTGAGTATGTGGAAGGGACCCATTCACTAAGCTGATCTCTGTACTCCAGTTTCTCACTGAAAAACCATGAAGATTTCTATATCTACAAAATTCAAAGTATTTTACCACAAAAAGAGGAATAGCTTGTAAACGGAGTTTTGGTCAAACCAGTTGTACCCTAGGTACCCAAAAAGTTGATAAAAGACAGTTTCTTCATCAAAGTAGTCTAGCTAAAAAAATGGGAATGAGATGATAGAATGATCATCATTTTACTTTTTTTTTTTTTTTTTTTTTTTTTTGAGACAGAGTCTCCTTCTGTTCCCCAGGTTAGAGTGCTGTGGCATCATTATAGCTCACAGCAACCTCGAACTCCTGGGCTCAAGCGATCCTCCTGCCTCAGCCTCCCGAGTAGCTGGGACAACAAGGCGTGCACTGCCACACCCGGCTAATTTTTTCTATTTTAGTTGCCTGGCTAATTTCTTTCTATTTTTTAGTAGAGACGGGGGGTCTCACTCTTGCTGAGGCTGTTCTCGAATTGCTGACCTCAAGCAATCCTCTCTCTTTGGCCTCCCCGAGTGCTAGGATTACAGGTATGATCCACCGTGCCCGGCCTATTTTGCAATTCTTGATAAAATAATGGATTTAAGCTATGATAGTCAACTCTTGCTAACATCACAAAAAAAGACACAAAAAAAGAGACAGACATTATGTGTCTCCTGATAGAAGAACACAATACCACCTAGGAAGCAGTCTTGCCAAAAAATCCAAAACTGAATTTAATCAAGATTTTACATCTAACTACTGGCCCCCAGGAAACACAGGAGACAGAGAAATATGTTAAATGATACCACGAGATGCAATTAGTAACATCCAGTATGTGGAAAACTCTACCAGACAAATGAATGGGTTTCTATAACAAATAAACTGCAATGGGGGAAAAATACTGGGAAGAGGAGCCTACAGATGAAGAGATGTGTTACCCAGCGCAATAGGTGGACCTTCTCTGAATCCCGATTCAAACAAACCAAATGTAAGGTGTGTGTGTGTGCTGAGGCCTTGTACATAATGCATCTCTAAACATCCTGCTGACTCCTGACCATTTAGAATTATCTATTACATGGCCATTTGAAACCCCAACCAACCAATCAACCAACCAAAACTTAAATTGCTTTTCTTCCATGCCTTAGATTTTAAAACATGGGGGAGGGGAAGAGGGATTTGGGGAAAGCTATATTCTTCTTAGGATATTTTTTAACAGTTGTATGCAACCCTTTAAATTATAATTGCATATTTTTAATTTCCAGTAAGCTAATAAAAGTCATTGTCATTTTCTAAAAAACAAACAAAACAAACAAAAACAGTCACATATTATGTGCTTCAGGAAAACATGCTACTTGTAAGGAAGCCACTTTTTATTATTTTTACAGTGAAAAATCCCTTTATAAAGTAGGGAGTTTGAGTTTGGGTTTGCCTACAGTTTGAGCTTAGAATCTCAAGTGGGGCTCGCCTGTGGATCCTCGGGAACCAAATCCGCCCTGCTATCCCACCTTCCCACCTGCTATCCCACCTTAGGAGACCGGAGGGTTCTTGTTATCACTCTTGACTCTTGCAGATATATCCCTGGAGAGTTCAACTTGAAATCCTCCCAGTCTCTTACGCTGCCCAGTGGCTCTGAGACAGGCTCTGCCAGGGCTGGGTCTTCTAGAGAGGCTCTTCAGTTTGGAAAGAAGCCCCCCAGATAACAGCAAGTGCTCACAGGAAGAGAGAACTGTAGTGTTTCGCTGCAAAGCGCTTTTCATCCTTGAGCACTTAAGGGGGTAACCTTAATGAGCACAAAATATTCATCTCTAATAAGAACAGGCTGTCATAATCACCCTCCATGTGATAAATATCCTAGAGGTTTTCTCTTTGTTAGGTTAATGCTTTTCCACAAGATAATTTAACCAATTCTCTAAAAAATAATCACACCTTATCAGGCCCCAATATAGTAATATGGTGTTGTTCTTTGTTGGTTTTTTTTTTTTTTTAATGTTTTGAATCTTGCCTTAAACAAATCCCATCCAAATAAATGCTCCCTTTTTTAGCTGGCACCAAAGCTTGTGTTGCTCATTGTAATCAAGTTCCCAGTTGGCTAACTCCTCATCTAACAGTATGTTTTCTGATTTCATTTGAGCAAAATTTATCATCCACAAGCAAAGACAGAAAATGTGTGAATGTCTAAAGCTTATGTAAATTAAGAGGCCATGTACGCTATTCCTAAAAATAGTAGATAATTATAGGCATTTCTTCCCCATACAATAATTATAGGCCTCCTGTCATCTTTTCTATTCTGCATAAGGTCACAGTAGTATTATACAAAATTTACAGTATATTACAAGTTAAAAACACAATAATTAGCAACTGTGCATCTTCGGCACCAGTGATGAATGTTCACAGTAAAAGTTTTTTAAAAAAAGTGCATTATTTGTTTTATGTGGACAGTACACACTTAAATTTAATCATCAACTCCTGCTACCCAATAGGCAATATTCTCTCACTATTATAATGCTATTTGCCAAGTTCATAGTACACCCTTGGGCTGAATTCATCCTTAACGAAGAGACAAGAAGCCAAATCTCTCACGTCATCTCAACCAGGTGCACCGTATTATTTTAAATTTAATAATTCTGTTGAACATATTGAATGATAATGAGCAAGCTTAGAGAAAGTACCAAGGATTATTTTCACCATTATGATCAACATCTGAATCAGGGAAAAAGAAATCCTCTCACTAAATAATGTGGGGAGTTCAGAGGTTTGCTTGGTATGGGTTTTATTTTTTCCTCCTGCTTGTTTATATCATTCATTGAGAGGAAAAAAAGCTGGGTTATTATCCTTCTGGGGGGAAAGAAAGTAATTTAATGAAAAAAAGAGTTGATCCTGAGCTCTTAATTATCCATAGTAATAAGAACAAAGAGTCACAGATAATACAAAATGAGAGGACAGAACTATCATTTCTATTTTGCTTAAGGAAAAAGTCAGAGGATGATACACCCTCACTTCACCTTGTCCAGTTCTGTCATGCTGTCAAAAATAGTTATGAAGGGTGAAGATTTGGCAAGAATGGGGCAAGAGAAGGTAATTCAGACCCAAAGACCAGCATCTCAGCAGGACCTAAGAATTAGTCTGAGAAACCATTCGGCTTTGCATTTAAAAGCAACTGACTGAGTGACCATTTAGCCATTTCCCTCCTGAGCAGAATAGTATGTTTAGACATTAAGAATGTAGACTCTGAGGCCGGGCGCAGTGGCTCACGCCTGTAATCCTAGCACTCTGGGAGGCCAAGGCAGGCGGATCGTTCTGAGCTCAGGAGTTCGAGACCAGCCTGAGCAAGAGCGAGACCCCGTCTCTACCAAAAATAGAAAGAAATTAATTGGACAGCTAAAAATATATAGAAAAAAAATTAGCTGGGCATGGTGGCGCATGCCTGTAGTCCCAGCTACTCAGGAGGCTGAGACAGTAGGATTGCTTGAGCCCAGGAGTTTGAGGTTGCTGTGAGGTAGGTTGACGCCATGGCACTCACCCCAGGTGAGAGAGTGAGACTTTGTCTCAAAAAAAAAAAAAAAAAAGGAATGTAGACTCTGGAGTCAGACTTTCTTGGTTCAAATCCCAGTGCTACTCTTCCCTAGCACTATGACCTTAGATATAACCTTTCTATGCCTCAGTTTTCTCATCTATAAAAAGAGGAAAGTAATAGCTGTGAACATTAAAAGAATATATAAGTGAAATATATAACCATTGTGTGATTAAGTGTTCCATAGCCATTAAGAGTTGCCATGGAACCAAATGGATTGCCAGACTTCAATCCATTTGAAGCCATTACCTTGGAATTTTCTTCATAGCAGTGTCAATCCCCACTATCATGAAGGCAATCTCATCTTCTTGCTAGTTGGACCTTAAGAAACATGTAAAATATGCCTTCTGATTAAGAGCACAAGCTTTGGGATCAGGTAAGTCAACAACACACAGATCTCTCTCTTCAGCCAGGACCTCTGTTTTGAGCTTCCAGCTAGCCCATCCAACTGCCTGGTTGACATCTCCCCTTGGATATTTCTCAGGCCCTGCAAACACAACTGAACTCATCATCTTCCTTCATAAACCTGCTTCTCTTGTTTCCCTCTTCAATGAGCGATACCACCAGAGGAGGGTCATCGTTTACTCTCTATTCCCTAAACCCTGACATCCTATCCATTAAGAGAGAACACCTTTACTGGTTCCCAGCATACATTCTTCCCTTCTGCCTTCTCCACCACCTCCATTTCCATCTGGGGAACCAGGTGGTTTCAGGAAAGCAAAGCTCATGACTTAGTCAGTCAGAGCATTCCATCTTTCTAGTCTCAATAACTCGTTCAGAAATGCGCATGAGACTTAAGTTGGTTCGATCAGAGTGAGACTTGAGACTTCTGCTGGGAATGCTGGGAACGAAGATACTCTCTTTCAAACAGGGTGTGAAGGACGAAGCACGTAGCCTTGGAGCTGCTGGCAGCCACCTGTGAGCATGAGGGAAGTCCTTTTAAAATAAAACGTATATGGCAGAAGGTAAATAGATACCACTCCCCTAGAAACTTCACTGAACTTTGCCTGAACCCAGCCTTATCTCATCATATTGCAGTTACATAAGCCAGTAAATCCCCCCTATTTTTAAGCCAGTTCCTACTACCTGCAATCAAAAGCACTCCAATTGACTCAAGCAATAGGTCCACCTGCTGAGTACCTCAGACATCTATTCACTTCTATCTCCTCCACCACCACCCTGGTCCAAACTACCATTATTTCCTGCCTGCGCTATTGCAGTTGCCTCCTAATTAGTCCTCTTGCTTCCTTAAATGTCCCCCTTCCCACTCTGTTCTCCACAGTCAGCATGATCTTTTGAAAAATTTAAATATGATTAAATCACTTCCCAGCTTAAAGTCCTTTCATGACTTCTTATTGAGAGTAGGTTAAGTCTGTACCCTAACGAAGCCTTCTAGGCCCTGTGTGATGTGGCCCCTTCCCTTCCTCATCATCACCTTGTGTGATTCTCCCTTGGTGTCTGAACTTCACACACAGTTACCTTTTTGCAGTTTTTTTGGTGAAGACACACATGTCCTTTTCTGCCTCGGGTCTTTTGTACATGCGTTCCGTGTGCCTAGGACACCCTGTCCCCCAGCCAGTGGCCATGTCCCCCATAATGCCCTTGCACTTACCTCACACTCTGGATCTCAGTGGTGTTCCTCGTGGGGGCCTCCAGCTATAGGGCCCTGTCACATGCTCCCACTCTACTGTGTGTCCCTCCTTCACGGCAGTGTCACTCCTCCAATTACTTATTTAACTGTTTCCCCCACATCCGTCTTCTTCAATGGAAGATCATCACCACCTAGCCTGGCACAGTTCTGAAACATAGCAGGCACCCAATTAATGGGTTAATAAAATACTTCAGATATGTACAAATTCTGTCTAGGCTACTTTTTAGCTTTTTAACCCTGGGCAAACTACTTAACCTCCTTGAGCTTCTGTTTCTTCATCTTTAAAAAATGCAAAAGGTAATTAATACCCACCTCACAGGGCTATTTGAGAATTAAATTAAATTAAATCTGGACATATAGCAAATGGTCAACAAAATTCTAGTGTATTAGTCAGCGTTGTCCAAAGAAACAGAACCAACAGAAAATACTATGTATATGCTCTCTGAAAGCTGAGACCCAGGAAAGCTGGTGGTGTGATTCAGTCATTCAGTCTGAAGCCTAGTCCAAGCCCAAAGGTCTGAGAACCAGGGAGCCAATGACGTAAGTCCCGGACTTAGTCTGAAAGACCAAAACATGAGTCCCAATATCTGAGGGTGCGAGACATTCTGGCTCAGAGAGATGGGTGGAATTGGCCCTTTCTCTGCCTTTTTGTTCTATTTGGGCCCTCAAGGGATTGGATGATGCCCACCCACGTTGGTGAGAGTGATTTTCTTTACTCACTCTACTCACTCAAATGCTAATCTCTTCCAGAAACGTTCTAACAGATACATCCAGAAATGTTTTACCAGATATCTGGGCGTCTCTCAGCCCAGTCAAGTTGACACATAAAAATAACCATCACATCTAGAGAGTAGGATATCCCAGGTCAGGGATCTCACCAGGTCTCAGGAGGTAAAATTGAACCCTGAGAATCAGGAGCTTTATAAAAGAATCTAGACCTCCAATAAAGCTGGAGTGAGAGCGTGAGTTTCCACTGTGAGAGGTTCTTTGAAAGGCACCCAAATTCAAAGGAGCTGGAAGAACTTGTAAGCAAAACACCAGGTAAATGCATTTGGCCTTCTGTATCCACAGGTTCTGCATCCTCATGTTCAACCAACCAGAGATCAAAAATATGCAAAAAGATAAAAATACAAAATAACACAATTAAAAAATACAGTATAATAAAAATAAAGTAAAATTAAAAATACAGTATAACAACTATTTGCATAGTTTATACATAATTTACATAGTATCAGGTATTATAAGTAATGTAGAGATGATTTAAAATAGATATAGGAGGGTGTATATCGGTTATAATCAAATCCCATGCCATTTTATAGAAGGGACTTGAGCATGCTCAGATTTTGATGTCCGAGGGGGTGTCCTGGAACCAATCCCCCGAGGATGCCGAGGGATGACTGTATGCACATTGTGATTCCATATATACATCTGGAAGGACAATTAGTGAGTTTTAGTTTGTTGTTTTAATATACTTTATATTTTTCTATATTATACTTGAATATGAACAAAATACATTGTCCTTTTGAGAAAATGAAAATGATTAAGTGTGACAAATTAATGCTTTGTGCTTTAGGAGAAATGAATTGGTGAACCGTCATGCTTACTCTTCTAAATAAATGGCAAAAATGATTAGTGCCGTTCTCTGTGGCAACACCTCAAAACGTGAAGGCTGAACTTCGGTGCTGAGGTACCCTTGCCCAATTTTAAAGTCACCAACAAATATACCATGGATCCTTCCTGTGTATTCAATTATATGATTGATCTCTTAGCTTAAACTGAGTACTGCATTAACAAATTTATCTACATTCTCTTATTTCATTCAACCTTCAAACTCTAAAGTACGTACCATCATTTACATTTTATAGATGAGAAAACTGAGGCCTCAGTTCTCTCTGACTCTAACACACAATCTCTTTCTCCATAGAATTTCTAATTTATGATTAGCTTTTCCTTGTTTGTTTAATATCCTCACCAGATTGTAAGTTCCTTGAGGGCAGGTATCTTGTTTGTTTTGTGTACACTTTTGCAAGAACCCAGAATAATGCCTGCTACATATTTGTTGTTTAGTATTTATTTGTTGAATAAATGAATGAATGGATGTTTTGATTTGATAGAACAGTTAGATCAGAGTTCAGTATTTGAAATAAAACAATATACAAGTTAAACTAAACTTGCAGAAAGGCTCGGTTTTCTCTTTAGCCCAGCGGTATTTAAATATCTGAGAACTGATCAAGGATATGCCGACGGCCCATTAAAGAACTGGTGTTCAATGTTTAAAGACCTGCTCTCTCTCAAGTCCTGAATGGCTGTTTGGTTTCTGCAGAGCATCCTCTGTTGAGCCGCAAGGCCCTCATTTGTATTAGAAGTGAGAGCTAGTTCTAAAGTCAACTTAGATAGGACAAATATGTTCTTTTGACTTAATGACATAACATTTTATCAGCCACATAAAAAATAAAATATATGTGTTCATTTGCTATTTGAGGAGCTTTTTTAACGTTTGTGCAGGAGCTGTGTCAGCTGCTAAGTGGTGATCCTTTTTTGACACCCTTTCCCAAGAGTATTGCATAGATAAACATACTCTATTTGAACAAGACCAGTGACAGCAAAATTGCTTGCTTGTCTCTAAAAAGACTCTAATAATGTGCACCAAGGGAGAGGCCCATGGTCTGACAGAATTTTTTTTCCCCAGTGTAAACCATAAAATCCATTTCAATAGCCAGAATGAAGCAGTTTAAAGTGCATCCCTAGTTAATTACATCCAAAGAGTAATAATAAAATCAACTATTAAATTTTAGAACTTCCTCTTTAAAGTATTAAATATTTGGAAACTGCAATGCAGTTAAATTTCTCTCAGAACAATGCTTTCCCTTGCTTAAGCCAGCCTGTAAGAATACTTATGCAAACGCTTTCAGTGTGCTAGAGGGTGTATTTTTCCTGTGAAGGAATATTTCAAATAAACCCTTGGTTCTGCCAGATGTCTGTGGCTTGTTAAATAACCAATCATGCAATAGGCACATTCACTTAATAAGAGGTTATAACTGAGTCACAAATCCTCTGCACTAATTGACAGTACATGACCAAAAAAATTGTAAATCCCAAACCAAAAGGTTGTGTGTGCCCTATTCCCATGTTTGGGGCCTTGACTCAGTTGCCTCGGCAGGTTTCAAGATTCAGGCATTATCTGGCCTTTCAAATTTGGCCCTTGATAATGTCAATCCACACCAAGGGAGAGGCACTTGCTGCTCATTGAAGCACAAGTCTGTACTGGACCAGGATGAAAGAAGTGGGTTCTGTGGGAATCATCCAGGAAATGGTGACTTGGGCTCCTGGCGCAGGGTTTGATTAAGTAGCCAGGAATCTGCTCCCTTCGGTACCTTCGCTCTCAGGTATACGAAGAATTAAACTGGCCAGTAGAAGGGAATTCAGAATGTGATCTTCCAAGGCTGAAGGCTGTGGTTGCCAATACTTGTCTACCGCAGTGCAATTTGTTTTGCCTTAATTTCCCGTTTGAAAAGCTGACTCTGTCTCCATGAATAAAGGTGAGAGTGAGGACTCCTTCCTAAAGAGGCACTGGAGCATGTACGTCACACTGACGCCAGCCTGCTAGCTTCTCATGGATGCTAGAGGAGAACGGAAACTTACTGCCCTCTTCAAAGGTAGAGGTTCCATTCTGGGAACATCTTGCTGGACAACTTTAGAAAATAGTTGTGTCTATAAACTCACTGGATTGTACAAGAGAGAACAGGCTGAACTTACATCACAAGGAAGCCCACCTGGAAATATCTCTGGCAGATGGCAAGCAGAAGCTTCCAGGACAACAGGAAGCAGAAATGATATCATGATCCTCACAGCCACTGCCAATTTCCCAATGGGCCTCACGCACCTGCCTCTGCAAAGCCAGATGCAAATAAACAACAGAGCACACTCATGAGAGGAAAAGAGGAGGTCTCCTGCCCAAAAGCCCCCATGGAGGGGACAATGGAGGTGCCTGCTGCATCCTCCAGGCACGGGACGTGGAGCTTAGGACAGAGAGCAGAAGTGGACGGCCCTTTGCAGGGTTTTACTCTGGGACCAAATGCTTAGCTAAGCAATGCAAAAATGATTCATAGTTATAATTATGTTCTTGCTTTACAAAGAAAGTAACTGAGGTAATGCTATATCCAGGACAATTCTCAGGAAAAGAAAGAAGGAATGGAATTTGGCTTTAAGCAGTCTCAGCCTGAATTCTCAATTAAATGTTTATTAAGAGCATAATAGATGCCTGGTATGAAGATATAATGAAAAACAAGATAAAAATGGTCCTGCTTTCCAAGGACATGATCATCTAGTCTTATCCACAAATAATATGCCATTCATTTGTGCCAGCTGTTAGAACAGAGCTAGATACAGGGGAACCACATAGGAGAGACTGGTACCTTGATTTGGGAGCTCATGGAAGGCTTCACTGAGGAAGAGTCATTTAGGTGGACCTCAAAAAGACACAGATGTTTACCAGGTGGTCACAGGATGAGGCAGGGAGTGTTTCAGGAAGCAACAACTCAGGCAGGGTACAGTTTAAAACATCTCAGGTGTTCATGGATGTAGAAGCAGTTCGGTGTGGTTGGAGCGAGTCTCGCAGGAAGGTACCAATATGTACCTGCACATGTAGACTTTTGTGTGGCATGACGGATTGGGAAGGGGAGAGTCTGCAGAGGTTGCATCATGAAGGACCTTGTATTCCAAGCAACGTTGTTTGGACTTGATCCTATAAATAACAAAGAACCACGAAGGACTCTAAATAGATCAAAACTGGGCTTTAAAAAGATCATTAGAATGAATGGGCCGCAGGGGTCCAAACTTGGAAACAGAGACCAGTTGAGAAACTATTCATTCATTCATCCTTTTTCTTTTCAGAGACAAGGTCTCGCTATGTTGTCCAGGCTGTACTGCAGTGGCCACTGACAGGTGCGATCCCGCTACTGATCAGCATGGAAGTTTTGACATACTTGGTCTCAACCTGGACCAGGTCACCCCTCCTTAGGCAAGGAGGTGGTCTCCTGCTTCCAGGAGCTCACCATATTGATGCTGAATTTAGAGCAGATACCCTGAAAGCATAGCACACCTACAGCCCAGATCTCCCAGACTCAAACAACCCTCCTGCCTCAGCCTCTGGAGTAGCTGGGACTAGAGGTGCAGGCCACCACACCCAGCCATCATCAGTGCTCAGTATTTTTGAGCACTGATGATGTACCAGGCACCTTGCAGAGGCACCTTGAGAGAGTAGTTGAGTCATTATGATAGTGACGGGAATTAAGATGAGAGAGATTTAGGAGCATCCACAGAACTTCTTGCATGAGCAGTAGCATGTGAACAGTGTAGTAGGCTTGGGAGATTTCTGTTCTCTTTCTATATTCATTTGCCCCCAGAGGCAAGTTCTTCTCCATCTGTCCTCATCCTTATCATGTATCAAAACTTGCTCTCAGGTAAGCGTAACCTAAGGTTTAGTGGGTTACTCCTCCCAGAAGCATCTGCCTTGAAGCAGTAATCAGGAAACTTGAGTCACTGGAAGGAAGGGCGTTCTGATGGTAAATTTCCAGGAACTCTGTAAGAAGGAATTTTTTAATTCAGATCTCCTTCACATAAGAGGGTGTCTACTCCACTCCTCAGGACAACCTGGATTCCAGGCAAAGCAGTGAATAACTGATTTGGTTTTGGTGCCCTCACTCCCTGAGCCCAATCTCCCAGGTCCCAGAACTCTTTCCTCTTGCCCAGCATGCATGCATACATAGTAGTCATGCAGGGTCCTTATCCCAAGACATTTTTTTTCCAACACAGAATCAAATCTTTCTGCCTGGGAAGAACGATATGCTTTACAAAAGCAATTCCAGAAATCTTTCAGTTGTCTCATTACAGAGGCAGATCCATGCCAAGTGTTTCCTGAGAGGGCAAACTGTTCTTGGAGTAAAAACGATCTCAGGATTCGAAGATTCTGGTGTGAACCGACTCACCTTCCCTCTTCTTAAAATCTCCCCGTCATTTCCCTCCTTCCTTCCTCACCACCAGTCTCTCAGGCCCGCCCAAGGCCAAGCCTTTTCTTCACTTATACTCTAGATACTGGCATCTACTCCTTTAGGAGTTGCTTTCTTAAAACATTTCATTTCTTTTTCTTCTATTTATTTTTATTCTCTTTTTATTTTCCCTTCAGTTTATTTTCTCTCTTGCTTTCATGTTCCTTGTCTCCCTCTGCACTGACTCCTTCCATTCCATCTACGACTTTGCTTATTACCCCTGCTCTCCTTTCCACCCTGGCATCCCCTAAGTCCCTATCAGGTCATCGTCCTTCCATGCAGCAGTGTTCTGTTCCTTACCTCCCATGTCCTTTGATATTATCTCATGCAATCTTACTTCTGCCCAACTACAATCCTCCCCACCCCCAGCTCTCCTGAAACTGCTTCTTTAAAGATTGCTGATAACTTTCCTACTTCCAGATTCAACTACAGTCCTCGTGGTCTGTGGTAGGTGAAAATAGCACAGATTTTAAGACATTGGGAATTTGCCATCTGACTAGACAAGTAATATTTGTGAAGTCCTTAATGGCTCTGTCCCTGCTTTGTCATCTACAAAATGGGCATAATAGTGGTCCTGACCCTCTCTATCCCACTGGATTAAAGTGAGGTATATATAAATGGGCCTCATAAACTATAAATTTCACTTAAATTATTAGGTGTTACTATTGTCATGCTTACCCTTCCTAGCAATTTGCTCTGCTGACCACTCAATCCTTGCAGTTCTCGGTCTGAGCTCCTGCTGGATGATCCTGTCCTCTTTCTTTCTCTGCATTCTCATCTTACCCCACAACTTCAGCTGTCCTTTGCATACAGATCTTCGACTCCATCCTGATACCTCTTTAGAAGTCCTGACTCAAACTTTGATCTGTATTAACCCAAAAGGATGAAAACTGAACCCGTTTTCTTATTTCTCAAGACTGAGAAGGCTTCTTTGTTTTCTCTTGAAGCTACCATCATTCTCCTGCTTAATCTTTCAAGATTGGAGACCAGATATTTTATGTTCGCTGGATTTCTACCAAGTTTAGGCAGTGAAGTAGCCTATGCCAGTGCTGTCAGTTATCTACTGCTGTGTATCACACGACCCAAAAACTTAAGGTTTAATTCAATAACTATTAGGTTCAATTCTACATGTTTTGCCTGCACTCACAGGTGCTTCCATGATCAGCTGCTGGTCAGCTGGGTAGCTTCACTTTTGGGGATGGCTTCTGTTGGCCATCCTGGGCCACATGTCTATCATAATCTAGCAAACTAGCCTAACTATTCACAGGTGGCTCAGGGTTTCAAGAGCAGCCCGAGATTGAATCTGAGCTGGCTTTGTGAAAAATAAAAATAAAAAATAAGAGCAGTCAGAGAGCAAGCCCTGATGATACTTAAGCATTTTTCAATCTCTGCCCATGACATGGATGCTACTGTCTCAATGGCCAAAGCAAATCACCTGGCCAAGTTCGGAGTGAGTGTTGGTAAGGTATATCAAAGGACACAGAGACAAGGAGGGAAAAATTGTGGACATTTTGCAATGACCACAATGAGTCAACCTGGACATCTAATCTATGAGTGTCAATTTTTCTGGTGTGGACTCTCCATGGAAAAACTCCTCCACTGAGCATTCACTAAGAAGCTGTATTAAAGGTCTCTGTATTAGTCAAGGTCTCCAGAGATACAGAACTAATAGGATATATACACACACATATACATACATACACACACACACACACACACACATATATATGTATACCCACATATGAGATTTATTGTAAGGAATTGGCTCATGCAATTATGGAGGCTAAATCCCATAATCAGCTCCCTGCAAGCTAGAGACCCAGGAAAGCCACTGGTGTAGTTCTGGGAACCAGAGGGCTGATGATGTAAGTCCCAGTCAACAGCAGGAGAAGACTGATAGCCCAGCTCAAGCAACCAGAGAGTGAATTCTCCCTTCCTTTGCCTTTTTGTTCTATTCAGGTTTTCAATGGATTGGATGATGCCCACCTACACTGGGGAGGGCATCTGCTTTACTCAATCCACTGATACAAATGCTAATCTCATCCAGAAACACCCTCGTAGGCACACATAGAAATAATGTTTAATCTAGGCATCCCAAATTGATGTGACATTAACTATCACAGTCTCTGATGAGTGCCAATCAGCCCATGCTTGCCAGCCCTTTCTGAAATGTTTGCTGGAAAAGCAGTATCATTGCTTGCTAAACACTCTGATTGTCATGAAATACTAAGGATCACTTCCTTATAACATGCATTCCCTCATTGCATGTTATAAAAGGCTAATACCACACAAGCCAGATACAAAGCCTCAGGGACATACAGCAGGCTTTTCATCGAGGTAATCTTGTCTCCCAACATGAAGGCTCAACCCAGGGTTCAACCCGGCCCAAAGTCGGCAAAAAGTCCCAGAGTTACTACAAAAGCCATGTAGACACTACTGCCCAAGGACCAGGCCAGGCCACAGCTCACGAATAAGTTACACGTGTGTCGTTTTGTTGTTTCCCCTGGAGGGCCACATTCCGTGAAATTTGGGGTTTGTGGGAAGAGGATGGTGAGCAAGGCAAAGCACACAAGGAGGATAGAATATGGTTCCTGACCTCAGACACTGCATCGGTGTTGGAAAGACAGGGAAGCAGGATCACTGATCCACTGCGAGAGCCAAGGCTAATAGGTACGGTGCTACTGAGAGCTGCTGCGGGCCTTCACAAATGTGAAGCTCTTGGTAGGTCGGAGCTGTCAAGGGAGGTATCAAGGGAAAGGCAGGATTTGAAATAGATCCTGAAAGAAGAGAGAAGTTTCTAGGCTTGGACGAGAGCATAAAAGGAGAGATGAGTGTGGTGAAGAGTAGTAAGGCTGGCTAGGCTGGAATAAAAGGCTCCGTTGGCAGGGAGGGCAATAGGAGATAAGTCTGGATAAATAATATGGAACCAGATATGGCTGCTTTGACTGCTTGCACGATAGAATCTTAGTTTAACAAGGAATCAATCTTCTTATGATCTTGATGAGAGAATAAGCAAAGGGTTCTATGAAGATTAATTTGGTGACACTGAATTACAGGAAAAAGAAATGAAAGAAGGGATACTAGTTAGGACACTATTAGAGCAATCTAAGCAGTCCAGATAAGTTAGAACAAAGACCAGAAAGAAGAAGAGGCATATCCCAGAGACATTGTAGAAGAAAGATTTAAATATCCTCTCCAGATTAAGCTATATCCCACAGTTCAGTTCTGGGGTAATTTGTCCATTCCTTGTAGACTGGGAACAACTTGCCAAGAGGGGTAACGATTTCAATGTAGAACACCAAGGCAGAAAAATTCACATTCTCCAAGCAAAGAATTCTGGGGACTCTTTTTCTGATTGACTAGGAGAAAATTCTCAATCTCTCCCTTTGTATACATTTAAATGTAGCTCACAGATTATCATGGGGTTGAGATGAAAATGTACCATTTTTGAAACTCAATCGGTAGTCAAGATATGGTGTTAGGTTATGTACTTAATCCCAGCCTAACGGGTATTACCTTTACAGGGTTGCTGTGAATGTTGAGTGAGGTAACCAACCTTTAAATATAGTTTGCCTCCCTCAACATTCATGGCAACCCTGTAAAGTTAAGATCAGTATTACAATTTCCAGTTTATGATCAAGGTAACTTGGAGAGGTGAAGCTGCTTTCTAAGACTACTCAGTTAGTAAGAAATAGAACAGGAATTCGAATTCAGGTCTTTTGACTTCAAAGCTCATGCTCTTTCCCCAACATCATTGAATTTTCAGTCCAACACTGCAAAGCAGAGGTTTGTTCTCTTTAAAGAATCGGAATTAAAGGATCAGAATTTTAGGTGTTTGTTCTCTTTAAAGGATCAGAATTTTAGGATATAGGCTGATGAGTCTTGACATTTCCTTAATGTAACAAGTTAAGTCTTTATTTAAGAGAGAGAACAACTTGTGATTTTCTTCCACTGGTGAGCTAGACAGATAATAAAAATGATAGCAAAGGTTATTAAAATTTATATGGAGACTAGCACAGATTGGAATAACTACAAAGTGAATTCTTTAAGCTGCAATAGAAAAGTGGTGAAATAGCACAATACGAAAGAAAACGCTCCTTTAGCTTTAGATGCCTAAATATGCCATCAAAAGACTGCTCAATTCTCAAATGCCGGTATTTCCTGACTCCTATAGAACCTATTCTTAATGCAAAATATCAAAGTCAGTGGGATGGTAGGTGTCCCAAAATGTCTTAATTCAGAGAATTAGTGTTAACTGAGCCTGATTAGCTCCATTTATCTCTAATTAATTACCTTTATCTAATTAGACACTTTGTTTCCGGTAGACATGGAGTCAAGTAGACTAGATTATTAGTGTAGTCATTGTGCCTTTACAAAATCCTGAAATTAATGAAACGTGCAAAAGAATCTGCAGTTCTAATTGCACAGGTGTTGCCTTATGGCAAAGCTTTATCATCTGATTACACCAAGGGGTTATTAGTGACTTTTTATATAGAGGATGAGCCTATGAAATGTACCTTAGCAACAGCTCATTAGTTTAGGGTTGTTACTGTATTATTTATTACATTCAGCCTTCCCCATTATCTAGATTGATTCATGGACCTATATATTTTTTCTCTCCTCTGTGCAGAAAAGATAAAATAAACCATCGTTATGAAGAGTCCAGATGCAATGTGGAAAAATGCAAAATCTGTTCATCAGCTACAATTTGACTTTTTAAGATAGAAAGCTCTAAAGTTAGATGAGATCAGAATCAAATTTATGATTATTTTCTATGGGAAAAGAACCAATTTAAAATTACTGAAGAGTATGGAATGATTCATATATGTGGTAAAAAAAAAATATGTGTCTGTCCTAATGTCTTCACATAACTGAACTGGCACACCAAGGTGTATGGAAGAAAAAAGCAAAACGTTTTTACAGTAAGATATATTTGTATTTATTTATTTTCACTCCATATCTTTCCAAAATGGGTTGACAAGATATGATCTTTATACATGTTCATTCACAACATTTATAAAAATCCATCTCGTGTTTTACTTTTGGCTTTTTTTTCTTAAGGATAGATTTGTTACCAGACGGGGAAAACTAACAAATTATACAATCTAGCTTCCCTGAAAAAGCAAGATTTCAATGCCTGCTTACAAAAATGAAAAGTACTTTTTCATGGCAAGGTTAGATGTTCTCAAAAGACATCTCAACCTTTATATTTTTAATATTTTCCTCATAACTATTTGAAGAAGCACATTTTTCACAATCATAGAGTAATTAAACAGCTAGAAGCAAATCTAGCCACAATCCTGATCCAACATACAAACATGTTTATTGACAACACAGTAATTTCTTTAAATAATTTGTCAACATAAATATGTCAAATGGGTTTTAAAATCATTTCTTTCCCTGTTCCCCAACAAAAAATTCCTCTAGTGCTATGAGCTGTATATTGCTGTTCACTTATTGCTGAATGTAAACTAGTGAAATGATAATGGGTAACTGTTATATAGAGCATGACAACTAATTTGAGTGGTAATAATGAATATTTAATGATCCTTTCAACCACAAGCATATAACTTTTCACATATGCCTTACCAAAATTATAACCATTAATCTAAAAATTATAGCTGCAACTGGAATAACAGCCAGGAATTATAGATTATGACCAAGTCAGAATATTGCATAAATATTCTGTACAAACACAAACCCAGGGGCATGTAAGAAGCTCCAGCCTCCTGTTTTCATTCAATCCAAGTCCTCTCTTTGAAATATATTTAAGTTGTGTATTAGTAGAGAACAGAATTGAATCCAGATATAAAAGGCTATTATTTCTATCAATAAATAAGCATAATAGCCAAGGCCATTTTCACTCTTCACTAG